>WWET01001711.1:301443-316706 GCA_011038615.1 Limnodynastes dumerilii | reverse complement strand
GAGAGAGAGAGAGAGAGAGAGAGAGAGAAAAAGAGAGAGAGAGAGAGAGAGAGAGAGAGAGAGAGAGAGAGAGAGAGAGAGAGAAAAGGAGAAAGAGAGTGTGGGGATAAGAAAGAGAGATGGATAAAGAGAGTGGGGGAGAAAATAAAGAGATAAATAGAGAGAGAGAGATGGGGGGAGTGGAGAGGATTTAGGGAGAGCGAGAGATTGGGAAGAAGAGATTATGAAACAGTAATAACATAGGGCCGGATCCAGAACTACGTCCGTCTTCCATAGACGGACGTAATTCACTGAACAATAGCTACTGCGCATGCGTAGTAGCTATTGTACGTAATCTGCGTATCTATCTACGTAGATTGCGTATATGCGGTCTTTTATCGAAACGATGCGCAGATTACGTACAATACTACTATGCGCAGTAGCTATTGTTCAGTGAATCTTCCATAGACGGACGTAGTTTTGGATCTACCCCATAAAGTATAACTTAATGTAGAAATGAAAGAATTGTGAATGAATTATTTTAATCTATGAATACATTAACTTTACAGCAACACATTATAATTTATTGATTTATTTTATTTGCAATTTAGAAAATGTAAATGTGACCCTGCTTCCGGTATCATGTATTCTACGGCAACATGTTTTAACAACAGCAGAAAAAGCAACCTCTGCTCACACTGAGACAGTGCAGTATTCTGATGGCGGATACATACACGTGAACAACGGTAAGAAATTCTTACAAAATCGTGAATTTTAAATAATTGGTTCCAAGTTAGATGGGAAACTTTTATACATCTTTCTCTCTTTGGTATTCTCCTGAATGCAAAAATGAAGGAGTTTGCCCCATTGTACGGAACATTTAGACAGATCAAAGTGAAGCACAGAGCCCCCCGGCCTTGCAGAATTCAGTAGTGCAGGTAATGGGAACAGACACTCGCAAAAGATTTATTACATCTGTATATCTCCTAACATTGGAGGTATGGGAATTGCCATAGGATGCATCCCATAGAAAGTGTGAAAATGGTTATTTATAAGTAGTACTAAGTAGCCAATCAGAAGAGAGATTCTTGCACCACTCACACTTCTTGAACCAATCACAGATAGGCTTGCTGGCATTTAATAATGGATTGATACTAATTAATTTAATATGTTTTTATACATCAGGGGAGCATCATAGAATCTTTTCCAGTGCATTTTTCTTACCTTTATTAGTGGTTGTGTGATTTCTGTAGTGACTGAAAATATCTGTAATTTCCATCTTTGTTTGTGGTTTATTGGGACACTGTGGCCTTAATTCACTGTTCTTTATTTTTGGTGCGTGAATTTACAAACATTTTAAATCATAAAAGGGTGTTCAAAGACTAATAATAATAATAATAACAATAATATATTAATATTGACTGTACCGTATATAAGATATTATTTTTTGTAAAAAACATAACAAAAGAAAGACATGTGGCAAAAATAATCACTGTTATATTATTGATAAATATAAAGGCAGATAAATGCAAATGTTATCTGAAAGCAGCCAATATGGTATATATAGAAATTTAAATGTATCATTCCTATTCTTACTAAAGCTGATCACTGCAATTTCGTTTTCTTTATATAAATTCTGGGCAACAGTTTGTTTTATTTTTGTTTTTAAACATAAAGAATAGTCTCACTGCATCAGGCCTGGCCAACCTGCATCTCAACAGGTGTTGCATAGATATTAGCTGATACCTGAAAAAGCATGCTGGGATTTGTAGTTTCACAATAGCAGGAGAGCCACAGATTAGCCAAGACTATGCACTGAAGCAATCCAAAAAGGTTTAATTGTCCCGCTTCAGGCGTCACATTTAGGCCTGTATTCAGAGTACCAGACGTATAACATATACATCCGGTGTTTAGCGATTTTTACTACTGCGCATGCGTAGTCATTTTTTAACGTAATCTACGTATCTTTTTCTTACGTAGATTGCGTAAATGCGGTCCGAAAGACCGCATTTACGCAATCAACGTAAGAAAAAGATACGTAGATTATGGTAAAAAATGATTGTTATATGTCCGGTACGCTGAATACGGGCCGTATTATTATGTGAAATCCTCTACTGGAGAAATGGAGAACTTATATATTAACTATAGGGTAGGGAACGATAGGGTAGCATAATAAATATAGACTATATTTTACATATTGCTCTGATATAATTGCAGGTATGTCATTATATTTTACATGTATAAATATATATATATTAATTATACTTTGTATATGTGTTTTTCTGCAGGACAAAAGAGAATTACTCATCTACTTGTCTTGTTTTTCTGCCTACTCACAATCTTACTGGCAAGGTGAGTGAAAATCCTGTACAGTGTATTATATTCATGTATTTGATATTGAGCCATAGACAGACTCCCTCAGGTCGGCCATGTTGTTTCTGATTACAGCTAAGCAGCTGCTGCATGTGATTGGCTGGTGACTATCTATACATAGTTCTCTGTTCTTCTGCTGTATATCCGGCCTGACACACGTAGACACCTGTCATGAGTCCTGTGTCACTATGGAGATATTATTCATTCACTGTCCGTGCTATATTATTATTTTCTCTCACTGTACAGCAGGTTCTGTTGGGAGAATATACACATCACCGTCAGCATGCTGACACATGAGAAGCAATATTATTGAGCGCGATGACGGGATTAGGCACGAAGTGCGCCTATTCCCATTGATAACGGTAGCTGAACATTGAGGATTTTACCTTGCACTTCTATGGGGTGCGAAATCAGTTATGTAGATTGTGCAATGTACTGTTCTGTCGGCCTGGACTTTGTTCCTTGTAATCACCTACAGCATTACCTCCCCAAATACATTATTATGACCAGTATTCACTAAGAGTGATTTTTAGGTACCTTATAGCATGTCACGGATTCAAGGTTTTGTGGACCTGTCACGGGATTCAGGAGCAAAGACGACTGAGAGTGGAAGCTGGCGGGTTAAACGGGTGACTTGCTCATAGACAACAAGTATGCAAAGTACAGTACAGGAGTCTTGGTTGGGCTGGATGTTTAGGCAAGCAGGTCCGGAAGGCTTTGTTGAGCTGGACCGGATAGCTTGAGTAAGCTGGACCGGAGGTCTTAAGTAAGCTGGACCAGATGTCTTGAGTAAGCTGGATCGGATGGCTTGAGTAAGCTGGACCGGATGTCTTGAGTAAGCTGGACCGAATGTCTTTAGTAAACAAGACCGGATGTCTTGAGTAAGCTGGATCGGATGTCTTGAGTAAGCTGGACCGCATGTCTTGAGTAAGCTCGACCGGTTGTCTTGAGTAAGCTGGACTGGTTGTCTTGAGTAAGCTGGACTGGTTGGCTTGAATCAGCTGGACCGGATGGCTTGAGTCAGCTGGACCGGATGGCTTGAGTCAGCTGAACCGGATGGCTTGAGTAAGCTGGACCGGATGGCTTGTGTAAGCTGGAGTGCAGGCAGGAACGGACTGGAGTGCAGGCAGGCTCAGACTGGAGTACAGGCAGGACCGGATTGGAGTGCAGAAAGGACTGGACTGGAGTGCAGGCAGGATCAGGATTACCAGGATCAGGATTAACCAGGCACCTTGGATGAACAAGTTGTTCTGGCAGAGTGAGCAGGATTTAAATAGGGCGCCTTACCCACTGATTGGCTGGAGGACTGGACAGGAGAATCTCCATTGGTGCTGCAGGTCATGTGAGTATATCCAACACGGCTGCGCCCATGGAACGGAGGTGCGGCGGGACTAGGGGCCAGAAACACACGTGGGACGCTCAGGCTGCAGTGATGGTGAGTATAGGAGACTGTCACCATGCTGGTGACAGTCTCCCTGCCCATGGACAGCGGAACCGCCGGGAGAACAGCGCAGCTGAACGGAGCGGGTAAGTGTGGCGCTTGCCGCGGTATTTTGTGATATAGGGGTAGATCCAGAACTACGTGTGCAATACGTTTCCACGCGTAACGTATTTTCGCACACGTATGTTCTATACGCTCCCCTAGGCACACCCCTTGAATGTACGTATTTCACCGAGTTCCGCTTCCCAAACCCTACCTTAACTTTTTTTCGCGTAACAGCGTACGTCCGCTAACGGACGTATAGACTACGTGAATGTACGCTGCTTAGCACGCCCATACTGTACATTTTAAATACAAACCTCCACCTACTTCACATAAATCAAACGTTTTGTTGACTCACGTAAAATTGGCACGCCCACACGTAAGAATTTACGCTAACAATACGTGAATGGCCCATACGTTCAATTTTACGTTATGCTAATTAGCGTATTTTCTATGGTGCGCATGCGCAGTACTTACAAAAACGTTTTTGATGATTTTACGTCTCCGCCACGCGTAAATTCGACTTAAAGACCACATGGAGGCAATCTACGTACTAACTGTAGGTCATTTCCTAAATATACGCACCTAAGAAGCAGTAGCTATGTTCATAAGTTATTAACCATGATTTTTCATTGTAGGTTTTTGGTGCCAAGTGTGTCCATGGCTCTGCTGATATCACTCCTGCTGATAAGTCTTGTATGTAAGTAAATATTGTATCATTGTATGTTATCATTGTACATGTTTTGTCAAACCATATGGATTACATGCTGGGGGCGGGGCTAAGTGCACCATTATTAAGCCCTGCTGTCTAGGATCAGTATAGTTTTAAATAAACAGCTGGGCAGACTGGATGGGCCATGGGTCTCTTATCTGCCGTCACTTTCTATACAGAGTAGATGAGATATAGGAGGATTCCTTGTATTGCCAGGATTTTAGGACATCCCCTGAACCAGGAATGGTGACAAGGGATGGAGTACACCTCAGTGGGCCCCAACCTTTTAAGGGTCCCTGGCACCTTCTGACAGTCCAGGATAGCAGAGGTACCCAGACCAGGCCTGACGAAAGGGGGGACAGAAAGGACATCTGTAATGGGCCCTGAGGTTCAAAGGGACCCCTGCAATCCACTATAAAGGAAGGATGGGGGTCACCAAAAACATGAGTGTTCTGGGCCCCAAGATTTCTGTTGCCGGGCCTGACCCAGACAGAGCCCAGTGGTAAAACCTTAAAATATCTTAAAGATCGCTACAAAATGAATGTGCTTCTCCAACAACAATATGTCATTATTATAATCTGCAAATAATAGTTTTTTTGGTCTTTCTACAACACTCCGATTATATAAACACATAACACTACTTACATTAATTCCAATAAAAACAAGAGACTCTGTCTACCTCACAACTGTGCAGAGAAGAGCAACTAAAACAGTGCATGGCCTGTGTCACAAACCATACAAAGAAAGACTAGAGGAAGTAAAAGTATAGCTGGGAGCAGAGAAGAGCAACTAAAACGGTGCATGGCCTGTGTCACACAACATAGAAAGACAGACTAGAGGAAGTAACATGCACACCTTGATGTAGATAAGAGACGGGAGATATGATAGCAGCCTCCCCATGTATCAAGGGGTGTAACCAGGTACAGGAGGGGGCATTGTTCAAACCAAGAGAAAATGTAGAACATCATTGTAGACCGGAGACTGGAAGGTGGTAGATTTAAAGGAAATTTGAGAAAACATGACGTCACAGAAAGGGATGCTGATAAGTGTTATAGCCTCCCATTAGTAGTGGTAGATGCTATAACAATAGTACAATGAAAACATGCTTGGAAAATTGAGGATCAAATGGAGTCTATGTTTACTGGCAAGGAAAGGGACATTTAAACTATGAAAGAAGAATTTGAATTGAGATTTAAAGTTTCTTAGCTCAACTCTATTATATATTATATATTAAACATAAAGCTATGCAGTATGTGAGATCTATGTGCAAAAGTAAAGTATTTTCCCTGCATGCAGTTGATGTATCAACTGCTACACCGAGTCTGTATTCATCACATTGGTGCACTACCATTTGCAAATGTAATTAGGATGTCCTCGTAGCAGACTGGAGCAATCATAACTATATTGATTTGTGTTGTTTTGTAGTCACATTTAGGATATTATTATGATAAATAAGGTGAAACATAGCCTATAATTTTCCCTCATTGTCAGGTCTAATGCTATATCTTGTGTCTCTAATCTCTGTGCTTAAATACTTTTCCCAAGGCATGTGCTGTATTTATAAAGTTGGATGGTTGCAGTATTTTGTCTAATTTCATTGCAAATTGCAAAGGAGTTTTTTTTTTCTTTTGGCCGATAGTTCTAGGCTAGTAATTTTATGATAAGACTTGTAGATGGTAGAGGGGGAGGGAGTTGTCCCTTTTGTAATGACCCCATGGTCATAACAAAGATCCAGCAAAATATATACCCCTAATAGCACTCAATTTTGAGTGAAGGTGTGCTGTTGTGTTAAATTACCCATATTAATAGAAACAGAACCCCTTCTAAAGTCTAGATCCATCTCAGACGTCACAGCCCCAAAACAGGATTGATCCGTGGAAACCAGGGCATATAATATAGCAGTCCCAGTTAATGATCAGTATTGTACTCCATATAATAGTACGCAAATATTCTGTCATTTACATCAATACACATGTACAGATTCGCATGCAGATTACAAGGATCAATCCATGTCATAATAATTTGTGGAACAAGTGAAAACATTCCAGTTCCATGAAATAACCTATTTCCTTGTTTGAGCAAATCACATGACACATTTTACCTTATTGAATCAGGCCCTAAATTCAAAAGAATAAGCAGTATTATTATTATTATTATTATTAGCATTATTATTATTATAATTATTGTTGGGCCGTATTCCCAGATCCGTTTTTTAAAAGTACGCAATTATACGCACGCACGTAGCAGGCCAACACCCAGGACACTCCCCTCTCACGGGCGTGCAATCGTAGACTTACGCCTCCATAGAGCACCTCTAACTTTACGTGTGTACTTACATGCGTATATGTGTTCCGTGCGTGCGATTCTATGTAACCGCGCCCTCAAAGACTCATTTAAATGCCCCCCCACCCTCTTTCACGTAACTTTTCCGTACTTATGTTCCCAAGTGCGATTCACATGTCTGTGCCTAAAGCACTTATGTGCGTATATTCTACGTAATTTACGTCAATAAAGTTACTTCGCACGCGCAGTTAAAACATACCTAAAAATACGCACGCAACTCCACGTGAAAACGGGTCTGTGAACACGGCCCAATATTATTAATTTTATTTTATTTTATTTTTATGTATAGGTTATCTGAATAAGATCCTGTCTGGTAATCCTGACCTTGGAGACTCTGCAGGATTAGCATAAAGATTCAACATCTCAACAACTATTTAACTATTGTGTTTCATATAAGATGAAAAGTGAAACCCTGAATGGTTCTTGGCAGCCATAAGACGTGAATATTTAAAGCACCTTTCAATAGAAAGACATTTAGTACATCCTGTCTGTATAAGGTTCCTTTTATTTAATATAGAAAAATGTGACATAATATGTGACCTGGGCACATTACTGTATGACATAATCATGTGACCTATAGAAATTAGCATGTGACATACAGTAATATGTGACCTGGGCACATTATTGTATGACAATTATGTGTAACTGTGTACATTACTATAGGTTATTTTAATGTAAACTGGGGACATTACTATAGGACAATCTTGTCACCTGTGGACATTACTGTGTGACATAATCATGTGACCTGGGGACATTATTAATGTCCCCATACTAATAATGTAAACAATAGAAATTACTATGTCGCATAATCTGGTGAACTGTCAGCCGCATAAAATGAAAAAGGCTGCATTTGGTGATATAAAGGTTCTGGAAGAAAACAATATATTGTCTTCCCTAACCTAAACATGATCTCACCCCCCTGTATGTACCAGTTGTGTAGTGAATATCAATTGATCCATCATCCATCATATATAACCTATAGGTACCTATAAGTATGTAGAAAAATACTGCACATGTATTGATGTCTACAGGGTAGAAGCATAAATATGACATTTGTGCAAATATTAATGCACAAGCACTATTTATATTTAAAGATTTTTTTTATTATGTATAAAATCATTCTAAACCCCAATTCCCTATATAATATATTATAGATTTGTCGGGTACACAGGTAATAAAATGTATTGACTATTCACATTCCTTTCTCTCACATGATGGAATCAAAATATAAATACTGGAACTTTTATTTTATTTTTATAGATGAGCACTTGGCAAATCATTTTTCTTTATCAGTATGACGGCAGTCAGGCTTTACTACTCTGTGCTGCTGGGACCCTGCTCCTTCCTCTATATAACTCTCAGTCTGTGTCTTCCTGCTGCCTCCATTCTCCTCCTCACATCACTACTCAGTACTGCTGGAGACCCTGCTTCTTCCACTATATAACTCTCAGTCTGTGTCTTCCTGCTGCCTCCATTCCCCTCCTAACATCACTATTCTGTACTGCTGGGACCCTGCTCCTTCCACTATATAACTCTCACTCTGTGTCTTCCTGCTGCCTCCATTCCCCTCCTCACATTACTACTCTGTGCTGGGGACCCTGCTCCTTCCACTATATAACTCTGAGTCTTTTTCATCTTGTTGCCTCCATTCCCCTTGAATTGTACCCCCAGCACTGCTAATATTGCATTATGTTGTCTTGTTAGTGATCTTGGGCCGTATTCAGACTTCCATCGGGTGATCGGGCCGCAAATATACGCACGGACGGAGCAAGTCGGAGCAGGTTACACCCACCAAAAAATCCAGTCACTCCCCTTGCTTTCTCCGGGCGGACCTAAACTTAGACCTGCATTTGCTTTCTCCGTGCGGACGTAAAGTTAGACCTGCATTGACTTGCCCTAACCAGCCGCACAAACTTCCGACCTTATGTGTCTTAGGTGCGTATGTTTGCAGCCCTAAAACTGTAACCACGCCCACTTTCCATCATCTAAATGCCTCCCTCCGCCCATTTCTAAGCAAATTCTTCGGTGCGTATATTTCTGTCGCACTTAGGTGCGGATTATCTCTGTCCGATGCACAAGTCCGTCCCTTAGGCATTTCCGACCTTATCCTCTATGTTGACAGCGTATAAAAGTTACTACGCATGCGCAGTTGATTCAAAATTGATCCGATCCTAAAAATACGCACGGAGCTTTAGTGAAAAAGGATCTCTGAATACGGCCCCTTATAATGATAAATGAATACTCTGCATTCTACTAGTTTGGACTGCTGAGTTCTGCGCAGATCTGCATTCATTTGCTTTTGCCTGGCGTCTTTTTTCCATGTGACCATTTTGAATAACTGCGTCAGTTACACTGCGCGAGATCTGTGCTGAGCCTTGTCAGCACCATGGACGTCATTGTCATTTATGTACCTCATGGACAGTCCTCTACTCTGCAGAACCATATATATTACTATCAAATAAAATGCAGAAATATTAAGTTCAGACATTTGTAAATCTATAATAAGCCACCAGCCACTATCAAAGCTTTTCTTCTGTGGTGTCCTAACTGTATATATTGGGTGATAGATCCTGTGTTTATACAGTGACAGATAACACACCTGAGCCCCCCTTAAACCTCCAATATTACTTTCTATGGACCCCCCCCCCTGTCAGCTGCTGATCCCAGACATGTTCCTTTCACAGTTACACAAAATGGTGGCTGCTCAAATTAATAAATAGGTTACTATAAACAGATACATGAAAGGCAGAGGTAATCCACACAGAAACACTGCCATTAACCCAGGGTTGCCGACTCTCCCGGAATGTCCAGGAGACTCCCGAGACTCCCGCAAGAGCCTTGAGGCACGTGGTTTAATGGAAACCACGGCCTCAAGTCCTGCCCCCTGCCTAGCAACATTAGTATACTAGTGTTGCTAGGGCCAGGGAGTGACTTGATGACGCAATTTGCGCCATCATGCCCCCTTCCGATCACTATTTCTGCTAAAAACCGAGTAAGTATGAGTCAGGGGCGGGGCTTAATGATGCGATTTGCATAAAGTGCAGCCTAATGACACGATTTGCATAAACCACGTCATTAAGCCCCGCCCCCGCCAGCATTTCTAGCTTCCTTCTGGGATCTCCCGGAGGGAAGCTTTCAAAAGTTGGCAACCCTGCATTAACCAGTCACTGACTATACCATCCTATCTGTAACACCTAATGCTGAAATATTAGTTACACACTATTGGCCTGATCCAGACCTACGATGTAGCGCTGAGCGTACTAACGCTCAGCGTTACATCGTGGGACTCCCCCTGACACTCCCCCTGCCCCATCGTATTTACACTCCCTTACGCCAGCTGATGGCTACCCTAACTTCAGCCGGCGTAAGAGAGTGTAAATACGCTGGGACGGCGGCGTTAGTACCATAATGACGCCCTCTCAACCTCATTACGCTCCCTCCCTCCGCCTCCCTGCACTAACCTTGGCATGGTAACGCTGGGGGACGCCCCCTCCAGCGTTACTACACTGGTCCACGATCGGGCGTTGCCGTAGTTACGCCGGGCAACATCTGCCCGGCGGGCGTAGCTCTGGATCAGCCCCTACGTAAATATATGATAAAATGCCGGAAAGTTCAAGAGATGTCGCAGTCTGTGTATATAGAGAGATGGGACTTAGTTTATAATAAAACTAAATTATATATCATAATAAACATAATAATAAAACCCAAATGTTTCCTATACTACGGTTCAATAAAATGTATACCAAAAAGCTAGCTGTAAAAAAAAAACATGTTGCATATCATCAAGACCAAAATTATATTTAAATAAAGAAATGATATTTTATAAAAAATGATATTAAAATGGTACATTTCATTAGATATACATAAAAATATTGAAAACTGGGAATATATCTGTAGCAAAATATAAAACATTTAGGAGACGATTTTCTTGCTATGTGCCCTGCCTATTGGACATGTTGGTCCTGCTTACATCATGCGATTCAATTAGAAGGAACTTCTCACTCACATCGCAGGTTGAGCATGGTCAGATTGAAGAGGGAAATGTTCCATTTTTGGTCTTCTAGCCCATTGAGAGCACATAAAGATTGATTAATGGTCTGTGTTTAGTATCCATAAATCAACTGCAGCATCACAACAGAAAGGGCCTGATCCAGACCTACGTCCGCTTGCGTTTTTACGGCGGGCATAAGCGTAAAAACGGCCTTTTGTAGTTACTGCGCATGCCCGGGGCAGATGTTGCGCTCATGTTACAGTCTGAGAAACTGAGCGTATGGGCCTTGATCGTATCGTAGCGGCGATTTTGGATTGTTTGCGTTTTTTCATACGACGGGGCGTTTATAGTACGAAGTTAGTACGGACGCTGGAGTTAAGGAATGTAGGCGGGGGAAGCCATTTAAATTGGACAGTATGGGCGTGCTAAGCGTCGTAACTACGCAATGAGCTTACGGACGCCCGCGGTTACGCTCAGAAAAGTTAGGGTAGGTTTTGCAGAGCGGAGCGCATCGGAGGTACGCCGGCGTAAACACGCTACGTACATGAGCGTTTCCTGAGCGTAGGTCTGGATCAGGCCCAAAAAGAACGTAAGCGAATCATAAAGATACTTTTTTCTTTTTCATCAATTTTTTATTGAATGCATTCAGCAGATGGGGGCTGATTCAGAGATACGATTTCCACGGCACTTAGGAGCGTATATTTAGGATCTTAGAAAATTCGCATTACTGCACATGCGTAGTAATAGTGCAACGCCATGTACGTAGCGGTTAGGAGCGTAAATTCGCTAAGAGCGTAAGTTTGAATCGATCGCAAGCACTTAAGATCTTAAGTGCTGCGAAAGTTTAAGATCTGAAGGATTTGCATGGAAATGGGCGGGGGGAGGCAGGGAAATGAGGGAAAGTGGGCGCGGGCAGACACTTAGGATCTCAAATAACCGCAACTACTTCACTTAAGATCTCAAATGACAGCGCAGAGTTAGGGTTATTCAATGGTGGTCTAACTTTAAGATCCGCCGCTGTTTGCAAGGGGAGTGACTGTTTATGCAGTGGGCTGTAACCTGCTAAGATCTTAACCTTAGATGCGTATATTTGCGATCTTTTCGCAATCGCATCTCTGAATCAGCCCCATGCTGTATAATGAGCACGTTATAATGACCACGTTGATTTCAAGAGAATCCAGTCAATAATAAAGAAAAAAGAAAGAAGATAATGGAAACATTGGAAAGCATCTGTATCAGGACATATCGGTACATAAGACAATGTAGATATGTATGCTCAAAGCACCACTAAGTAAGACATCCATAAATTAATACCAAGTTAGATATGTCTATCAGCAGATCATTCGAAAGGATCCTGTATTTATACCTATTAGTGGTTTTCAGGCTGTTATATATTTGTATCTGTATCTTATGATGCAATCTAGAAATATAAGTTTACAATGCTATCAAATACTTTCCTACTTTACTTTTCTTATCTAAGAGCGTCTGCACCCAATCCATCCAATATATGCATTGTTCTTGTATTGTATTCTCTGTTTTACTATTTTGTACCCTGGCAGTTAATTTTGCTTTCCCTATTGACTCTGTATGGCACTGTGGATACCGCATAGCACCTTCTACATAAACGTTAATAATAATAATTAATATATTATAATAAAATATGTTTAATAAATTCTCTTGAATAAAACCAAAGATGTGGATTACTCTTTATCCTGTGGTAGATTCGTCACTACCTCATAGTTGCTGACTTCAAGGTTCTTCCTTCCAGAGAGGGGGCGGAGCATGGGGATGTGATTTATGCTAATCAATGCCTTAAGTCCCGCCCCCTTTCTAATAAAGCTGCAATCCATAGTGTTACTAAGGATGGGGAGGGGCTTGATGACACAAATCTATCTTAAAGCCCTGCCCATCCTTTAAATCGCAGCATTGCTAAGGAGGTGGGGCTGGAATTGAGACAATAATTTGCATTAAATCACTGCCTCAAGCCCAAGTGCGGGAGATTTATCTGCTCTACCGGGATTCTGGGAGCATTGGTCAAATTTTAGGAGTCTTCTGGTCAATGCAGGGGCTTCATAAGGGTGCATTAATCCCCACCCTCAGTATGTCACCCATGTAGCATCAAGACCACATGTTCACCATCAGGCTCTGTCCACCAAGATAACTTTATTTGAGTAGCCCAATAAGCCTATCTCCCAAATGTCCGGCTTTTCGCAGGACTGTCCTGTGAAAGGGTTTGTTCAAAAGTGGGCAGAGTGTTGACTAAATTTGAGAGAATATGGGTGGAGTTACAATGGAACATGGGCGGGGCGTATGATGTTCCGTTTTCAGGATTTTTAATGTTGGAAGATATGTAATAAGTTGAAATGAAACATGTGGCTGTTAAGCCAAGTGTCTCATATGATAACATACAATGATATAATATTTACTTATATGTAGGGCTGCAGGAAAAAACTCCTTCAAACATTTTTGGAATCAATAACCTACAATGGAATATCAAGGTTAAAAATATAGTAATAATAATAATAATAATATATCTAATATCTAACGTAACATCTGCAAACTGCCTATCCAGCAGTGGTAGACAAACCCTTCTCGCAATTAAGTTCAATAATCCAACAAACACCCCCACCACAAAGAAAGCGTCAGTTAAACACAGACGAGGAAAGAGAGCCAGAAAAGACCGGAAAAGAAAAAATTGAGAAAGTAGACAAAGGTATTTTCAATCTATCCAGTTACAATCCGAGTGATGCAGAGGGCAGCCTGTTACTAAAAGGACTCACATTTCCCCCCCACATGTGTGCCAAATAAGTTTCATTTACTTATAGATTTGCTAAAAATCACATGCAATCTAACTCTGAAAAGGCACTTTTCAAAACAGAAAGGGAAATTAGACAAAAAGAAGAAAAGTTCACTAGTAGGAGAAGTCAGCACTACAGGACTTAAACAAGAATCTAAGTACTAAGTACTGTGGAGTCCCATGGAAGTCATACTGAGCTGTTTACAGACCTTATGAAACGGGAAATTGACAATTTAGATCTAAAGAAAAGTGAAAAGTCCAATTTGACTTTTAAAAAACTTAATAAGCATCAGAGCAGCTGGTATGATTCCCTGAATCCTAAGAATACCCGACAACATGTGGAAACCAACAGCAAATTCAGGGACAAATATCCACTCTATAAGGTAGGATGACTGTACCGTTGACACCTCAAACAGTCCCCGATGCCACAGTCCCTAGGAGACTCAAAATTATATCTTATATCTAGGCCAGTGGTTCCCAAACTGTGCACCGCGGCTCTCACCGGAATGTTTCTATTTTCTATTGTATTTTTGTCTTAGGGGTGCCTTGAAAAAAAAATGTGGAGACCCTAAGGGTGCCTCAAACTAAGAAAGTTTGGGAACCACTGATCTAGGTGGTTTAAATACCACCGTCAAACGGAAAAAAATTACTACTCACGTTCAAACAACACCCAGACCTAATCTTTTTACAAGAGACTCATTGGAAAAATACAGATGAGTCTATTCTGAAGGCCCCATGGATAGAAAATTGTGTCTCAGCACCCTATAAATCAAAAGCCTGAGGAGTAGTCATACTTTTCAGTAGAGCTTTAGCATATAAGGTAAGGGAAACAATAATAGATCCTGAAGCTAGGTATATCATTGCAGATACTGAAATTATGGGTATACATTATACACTGGTGAATGTCTATTCACCTAATGAAGCGAGGCATCAATTCTTCTCACGTCTTATTCAAGTTCTAGCACAAAGAACACAGTAGATGATTCGGTTTTGGATAAAACTCCCCCTGTGCGGGAGCCGCACTCCTATATCTGGAAACAAGTACAGCTTTTTAAACATACCCTCAGGTTAACAGACATCTGGTGTACATTGCATCAGAGGGAACGAGATTAATCTTATTATCGCATAGGTTGTTCTCTAGGATTGACTTTGTATTGATCTCAGATACTTTTGGTCACATACGCTCGGAATGCCCAAATTAAAGAAATAAGTATCTCAGACCATGCTCCTGTAACATTGATGCTGGATTTCCCAAAGAATATTGAGATAGATAGAATTTGGAGATTTCCAATGGCCATTGCTGGAAATCATATCTTAGGAGTTGGTGGTCGAATTATCTTCATGACAATGTTGAGCATTTAGACAATGTGGTCCTGTTTTGGTCAGCCTCGAAACCGGTGATTAGAGGCCAAATCATAGGATACATGTGTAATACCCCAAAACAGGGGCTATTTAGGCTGGTGTAGCAGGTGCAGGGAGGACAGTGGAGGTCAGAGGTCCGGAGGTCGAGAGCTAAAGGCAGTGAGAGAGAGAGAGAGAGAGAGAGAGAGAGAGAGAGAGAGAGAGAGAGAGAGAGAGAGGGGGG
>WWET01001711.1:246856-257345 GCA_011038615.1 Limnodynastes dumerilii | reverse complement strand
TGTAGGGACGCTGGGGGACGTCCCCTCCAGCGTCCCTACGGCACTGCTACGGACACCCGATCCACGATCTGGCGTTGCCGTAGCGACGCCGGGCAACATCTGCACGGCGCATGCGCAGATCGGCTTTTCAGACGATCTTACGCTTACGCCCGCTGTCCTAGCGACCGCGGGCGTAGGTCTGGATCAGGCCCTAGGGGAGTGCATCGGAATTACAAAAGCGTAAACGCGCTACGCATTGAAACATAACCCGAGCGTAGGTCTGGATCCGACCCGATGTTTCCACAGCAAAAAACAGGATTCTATTTGCAGGACACGAAAGTAAACAAGCAAGACCACCCACACGTCCAATGTTCCCAGCTCCTTACAGAGATTTATAGCTATGGAAACCAGACGCATCCACATGTGCCTATTACACCTTTAAAAAAAGAAATCAATATGAAAGCTTCACCCTTATGGACCTCCGTGTAGTAGGCAGGACTGCCCTTACCAATAAAGGGGCAAAGGGCAAAGATTAGCCTATCAGGGGCGTCACTACAGGAGTTTCAAGGGGTCCTGCTCCTACATCACTCCTACATCAGCGACGAGCACTCTTTTAAGCTGTCAGCCTGTGACAGCATCTGTCAGGTAGCGGTCCTGTCCAGCTCTGCCACTAGTCCTGCCTGACTCAGTCTAGTCCCGTCTATCCAGACTTGGGCCCCGCCTTCTTGCTATGTGGCCCGCCTGTCACCTTGCTATCCAGCGGATGTGCAGGTCGATTGTTTGTTTTTCGCATGCGCATAACAGCCGCTGATTAGCTGTTTATACATAACTTTCACTGGCAGCTTAGTCCATCATTTACAGCTATGAGCTATGCAGACTTGAAAGGTCACGGCAGCCTTGCACAGCCTCTCTCCTGCCATTACCCAGCAACCCTCGAGGAGCTGCTGGGAGGGAGGCTACACTTTACAACAGGCCTGGCCAACCCGTGGCTCTCCAGGTGTGGAGAAACTACGAATCCCAGCATGCTTTGTCTGGTATCAGCTCTGCCTATGCAGTTAAAGAATGCTGGGACGCAACTTTATATCTGAAGCTGGCAGGGCCCCGGTTCAAACGGCCTTGGGGCAGTACTTTAGTAGGCACTTGGGGCCGGATCCAGACCTAAGGGCGCCTTACGGCCTGCCCGGGGTCTGTGTGGCCGCCATTGCAGCGGGGAGTTCATGCCCCGTGCACTCCCCGCTGTCGGTCGGAAATTCCTACCCTAAAGTTTACGATCAGCTATGCGGCTGCTAATTGTAACAAGGTTTTCCCCATCCCATCCCCTAATTTGCATGCCTATGCGGCATGCGTAAAGGGGGTGAAAGCCCCCTTTTTGTAACAGCCATCGGCCATAACTATAGTTACGCCCGCTGGCCCTTACACCGCCATATGAAGGTTGTGCGTATGCGCACAACCTTCAACACAGGGAAATTACGGCCAAGCCGGTCGACACAAACCACTGCTACATTCCTCATCATTTATATTCCAGAAATAGAAGATTCCGGGCCAAGCAAACGCTCAGCGTTACATCGTGGGCCTCCCCCTGACACTCCCCCTGCCCCATCGTATTTACACTTCCTTACGCCGACTGAAGGCTACCCTAACTTCAGCCGGCGTAAGGGAATGTAAATACGCTGGGGCGGCGGCGTTAGTACAATACTCTCCCTCCTCCCACCTCCCTGCACTAAGTTGTAATGCTGGAGGGGGCGTTACTACGCTGGTGCTACAAACACCCGATCTACGATCGGGCATTGCCGTAGTTACGCCGAGCAACATCTGCCGGACACATGCGTAGATCAGCTTTTCAGCCGATCTTACGCCTACGCCCGCCATATTAACTATGACTATGACGGGCGTAGCTCTGGATCAGCCCCTATGGGACCAGATACACTTCCTTTCCCCAAGCAATCCAAGTATTTATTTTTCAATTTATGGGGGGTTTTATGTAACACCAAATATAATACAGAGGCAGCATTACCTTACCTTCTGTATTGTTCCAGTCATAAGATAAGTATGATATTATCTTGTCCTCTTATTCCTATACCTCTGCATACTCCAACCATAAGATGAGGATGATATAGTCATTATCTTGTCTTCTAATGCCTATACTTTTGCATACTCCAACCATAAGATGCGTATGATATAGTGATTATCTGGTCCTCTTATGACTATACCTCTGCATACTCCAACCATAAGATGGGTATGATATGGTGATTATCTAGTCCTCTTATGCCTATACCTCTGCATACTCCAACCATAAGATGGGTATGATATAGTGATTATCTAGTCCTCTTATGCCTATACCTCTGCATACTCCAACCATAAGATGGGTATGATATAGTGTCTTACGCCTACGCCCGCCGTATTAACTACGGTGGGTGTAGCCCTGGATCAGTCCCAATGCCTCTCCCCACCGACCCTCCCCGGCTAATATCTAAATCCCTCTCCCTCCCACTTCTACCTAAACACTCCCTGAGGCGGCATTACGCTGCCTCTTACTTACTAAACTACTCCGTGTGGGCTTTAAGGACTGCACGGAGGCAATCTACCTGGTACATAGATTGCGTACATGACCTACTACACATGCATAGTATGTCATTTTGTAAATATATACGGCAGCAGAAGCTTCTTATGTGTGTTGTGAGAGAAGCGCCATGGAGTGTAAAGGTGTATGTGGTCACATCTGTATAAAAATATATATATTGCACAATATTTACTCTTCTATTACCATTTCCACCGGTTTTGAAAGATGATTTTCGTATAAACGTTACCTTGGAACCACTATATGTGTGATTGTTTTATTGTATTTTTTTATCCATGATAAGCATTTTACTGCATAGTTTATATGTTTTTACATTGCTTAATAAACTCCATTCTGTTTTACTAAAATATAACCTCATAATTCCTGTGACTTCCTAGCCCTTTTCACACATGAATCATTTCCACCTTCCCCCGTAACAAAAACAGTCATCTTAAGACTTCATTATGAGCACATTATAATTTCTCTGGTGCTAATTACAGATAAGCAGATATAACACTCAGAAACGACACTATAAAATTGACGTTCCGTCCTTATTAGTGGCTAAAGCCTCGTTTTTACAGTTCTGGTGGATGTGATATCAGAGTAGTGAACACTTGATCTGAGCGCTAAGAACTCTTCTGTTGTTAATAATTCATCATTAGCAATTATCCAGGAGTCAAATACACACAAAACTTTTCATTGCATCAGCATTTTAATTCCCCGCACGCATCATTTCGTAACCACAAATGCACAACATTAGGAGAAACAGCACTTTATTACAGGATCCGAAATGAAATAAAAATATAATCATGTTTTAATGTTTTCCGAGGTGTTTAAAAAGCCACATTAATATGTAAAACTCTGTAATACTTTGCGCTAAATAATAGTTTACTGGGAACGTGACACTTTAGGGGGATGCTGTTTCTCATGGAGGACCCAGTTCGGAGGCGCATGCGAATCGTGCATGCCATTGATGCGTTTGAAACAGCGGGACGGGCTGCGTTTAGAACGGTGTCCTTTGGAATTGCAAGCAGTTACATCACAGAGCGTGCAGATAAATGCGATGCAGCTATGTGGTCAAATGCGTTCTGCAAGTGCAGTGTTGTACACTGTATTGTACACTGTAAAAAGACGTTATAATTAGTGGAAACACTTGTAATGCGAGCGCATTAAAACTGAGAAATAATCATTTTTCTAATTGATTCAAATTCAGCCTTTTTTGCAGAAGCTGAATTCTACTGCGACTGGGCTCCGAATTATTGGCAATGCGCATGCATACATAGGGGCGGATCCTGCCCTACGCTGCCCGGCAACAATACGCCGGGCATAAGATCGGCTTAAAAGCCGATCTGCGCATGTGCCCGGCAGATGTTGCCCGGCGTAGCTGCGGAAACGCCCGATCGTGGATCGAGCGTCCGTAGCAGCAGCGTAGTAACAGCTGAGGGGGCGTTCCCCTCCGTTACTACGCTGTAGTGAGTGCAGGTAGGCAGGGGGAGGGTAAGGAGGCTGAGAGGGCGGCGTTTGCTTAGCAACACCGCCGTCCCAGCGTATTAACACTCGCTTACGCTGGCTGAAGTTAGGGTCGCCTTCAGCCGGCGTAAGCCAGTGTTAATACGCTGGGGCGAGTGTCGGGGCATTGCTGCGATGGCACGCTGAGCTTTTCTCAAGTCTGGACCTGGCCCAAGGTAACCGTGTGCTAAATACACAAATGATTGGTGCAATAAATACCATACCAGCTATAATAATAATAATATTGATATAATACCGGTATCTTGGACATATATATTTCACGTGTGGCCTCACAGCTGAAATAATCGCCCCCCCTCTCTGAATTAGAACAATGGGTCTGATCCAGACTTAATAACGACAAACAATTTATGCACGCGGCATGCGCAAATCTGTCTGTGGGAACGCTCTGTGCATACGCGCGGCAGATGTTACGCATCATAACTCTGATCATACGTAACTTGTTCATAACGCCGTACGATAGCACGTGACATCACTACGCAAGCCAATTATACGCATTGTGGGAGGAGGAAGGCATTTACATTGTACAGTGTGGGCGGGGTTAGGCGCTTACATGCGGCAAGGCGATATGTACAACCAGAGATACGCAAGGCCACACGTACGTAAGTGTCTAGACATGCCCATACTCTGTGATTTAAATGCCTCTCCGCGCCTCCGAAGCATAATTACGGGTGTCGTATGGATGTCACGGCCCTTCCTCCATAGATACGTGGCTGGTACGTACGTTCAGAGTTGCGTGGCATAACATCTGCGCATGCCCAGTAAATACTAATGTGCGATTTTACGTCAGCGGCTAGCGTCAAATCGTTCGCGTACGTTGTTTAGGGTCTGGCCCTGTATTGTAAACAGGGAGACAATGAACATTACAGTGCTGGACCAGATTCAGAACTCGCCATGAGAACCTAAGTTCTGTACAGACGAGACGTACAAGACCGTCCTGCGCATGTAGGAGTCACGCTGTTTTGTATTTTATATGTATTTGAATCCAGTGCATCGGATCCAGATTTATGGAAAGGGCGCGTTTTTCCATCGCTAGGGTCGGAAAGCGACACTTTTTGTCGGCGGAAAAGGACTTTTTAAACTATGAAGCAAGTGCCACGGGTTTTATTCGTTTTTGGTTCATCCCAAAAAATGTCTGTGTAGAGGCGACTAATAAAAGCGCTGGTGACCCCATTTTGCCTCTAGGGGTAAGTCTAGTGCATCTGAGTAACAATCATTCCTTATGGTTTTTTCAGGCATCGGAGATCATTCAGAAAAGATGTGCGACTTCACCTGTAACAAGAAAGCCAACCCACAACAATGTACAGAACAGGTAAATGTCCATCTTATCTCTCATCTTCATCATAGTGGGATGGATCCTGACTTTCATGCAGTTGGATGGAATTCACGTAGCCAGGAGTTATCTTAAGTGCACCGACTCAGAAATAAGAGTTAGTCGCTAGCCACCATTTATAGGGCCTAATCCAGAGCTACGCTGTGCTGCTGGTCCTAGTTACGGCCAGCGTAGATATAATACACTCCCCGTGTCCCGGCGTAATTACACTCCGTTACGCCGGCTGAAGGCTACCCTAACTTAAGCTGGCATAGCCGAGTGTGACTATGCCGGGACAGGATCGTAGTTAAGCAAATGCCGCCCTTCCTGCATCATTGGCCTGCCCCCCGCCTACCTACACTAACTACAGCGTAACAACGCTCTCTACGGATGACTGATTCACAAATAGTAAAACATCTGGGCGGTGCATGCGCAGATTGGCTGCACAGCCAATCTATGTATACGTCCGCCATACCAAAAGCGGCGGTCGTAGCTCTGGATCAGCCTCATAGGGCCTGATCAAGATCTGAAAAGCCGATCAGCGCATGCAACATCTGCCCGGCGTCGCTACGGCAACGCCCAATCGTGGATCGGGCGTCCGTAGCAGCGTCGTAGGGACGCTGGAGGGGACGCCTCCCAGCGTCCCTACGTTCAGGTTAGTGTAGGTGGGCGGGGGGGCTAAGCGGCCATACAAATGAGGTTGGAGGGCGTGCTAAGAGGCCATACGCTCCGGTGCGAGCGTATGGCCCCTTCCTTACGCCGGCTGAAGTTAGGGTAGCCTTCAGCCGGCATAAGGAAGGGGCCATACGCCTGCACAGGGGGAGTGTCGGTGTAAGTGAATCGCATCGGCGTAAGTCTGGATCAGACCCATAGTTACTAAAAACCCCCCTTTCTGTTCTGATTGGGGAGAATATTTTGCTTTTGCGCTGCGTGGGATGAAATCAGGTGCTGGGTTATTGCCATTATTTGCCTGGTCGTCGTTAGGGAGTATTTGTGTTTGTCCTGTCCTAGCAAGTGCAAAACTTATTCCCTTTTTTTTTTAAAAAAACGCCTCCTCTCGCGCCTGTCCCTAGAGTTCTCTCTGTCCTTGATCCTTCTTGAGTTTGGTGTCAAAAAGCAGTGATGGTGTAACAGAGAACCGGGTGTGGTTTGCTGTTCCAATGGTCTGAATGCCAGCAGTTAACATGCTGGTGCTAAAATGCCGACTGTGTTCACTGATCAGCATTTTTCTATCAGACAGGGTCGTTACCACGATACCAGACTGATAGAAAACTGTAATGCCGACATTTGCTTTGTTTGGTATTATAGTAATCCTGACCCTAACCACTAAGCGTGGAAACATTTTAGTTGCTCTTCTCTGCTCCAAGCTATACATGTTACTTCCTCTAGTCTGTCTCTGTATGGTGTGTGACACAGGCCATGCACCATGTTAGTTGCTCTTCTTTGCACAGTCTGTAATGTATTTATGTCTTTCTGGAGATACGGCTCCAGAACTGATCACAGTATTCCAGGTGATTCCGCACCAATGACCTATAGTTATAAAGCACATCATGGACATCATTGTGACCAGCTCTTCAGCCACTCTCCCCTTGTGGTTATCCACCGGCTGGAAGGCGCTATGAGACTAAGGTCTTTCTTTGGCATCATGCACGGTGTTGGACTCAGAGCCAAGAAATTTGTACAAAGAACAGTAAATCCTCTTGGACGCGATGACGTGATGACATCCCCTGGCAGCACCTTGACATTTCCCTTGGCCTCCATGAATGTTTAACTCTTTTAGCTTTATATGAAGTGCATCTTATCTACCACCCCTCCAGAGGCCAGCAGTAGATAAATATGTGTCCGAATGGGACGAGTGTGGTTTGCCAGTGCGATGGTCTGTTTTTTTGAAAGGCCATTGTGTGGCATCTATATGGAGACGTCCGGCAATCTCAAAGAGTCATTTGCCGAAAAGGGGAGTGTATTTTACCTAACCTTTAACCCTTTTCAAACCCTCTGTTTCCCACAACCTAACCCAAACCTTCCCCTTACTGAGCCTTAACACTAACCCTCCACACCCTGCAGCCTAACCCTCCATGCCCCGCATCCTAACCCTAACCCTCCATGCCCTACAGCCTAACCCTAACCCTCCATGTCTGGCAGCCTATCCCTAACCCTCCATGCCCCGCAGCCTAACCCTAACCCTCCATGCCCCACAGACTAACCCTAAACTTCCCTTTAAGCCCTAACCCGAACCTGCAGCTTAATCCTAACTTATTACCCACTGCAACTGCTGTGGCCTGTAGCTGATGGGAACGTGAAGTTGGTTTTGAGACAGTTGCCATTCAGCTGGAGGCTGTATCATTTTCAAAACTGGGCCGGCCGTACTGACAACTCCAGCACCATGTACAGATACGCTGCTATTTTGCGAATCAGTAAATTGGGTCAAACCTGGTAGCTAAAGATTGTCTGTTCTGCAACCATTTGGTGCCAGATTTACTAAAGTGTGAGTTTGGAAAAGTGGAGATGTTGCCCATAGCAACCAATCAGATTCTACCTGAGATTCTCTAGTATGTAATAGGAAAGTGAGAGCTAGAATCTGATTGGTTGCTGTGGGCAACATCTCCAATTTTACAAACCTTAGTAAATCTCCTAACCCTAACCCTCCATGTCCCCAACCCAACCCTAACCCTCCATGTCCCCTCCCTACCCCAACCCCTCCATGTCCCCAACCTAACCCTAACCCTACCCCTCCATGTCCTTAACCCAACCCTAACCCTCCATGTCCCCTACCTAACCCTACCCTCCATGTCCCGCAACCTAACCCTAACCCTCCATGTCCTGCAACCTAACCCTAACCCTCCATGTCCCCAACCTAACCCTAACCCTCCATGTCCTGCAACCTAACCCTAACCCTCCATGTCCCACAACCTAACCCTCCATGTCCCCAACCTAACCCTAACCCTCCATGTCCTGCAACCTAACCCTCCATGACCTGCAACCTAACCCTCCATGACCTGCAGCCTAACCCTAATCCTCCATGTTCTGCAGCCTAACCTTCTTTGCCCCTCATTCTAACCCTAACCTTCCCCTTAAGCCCTAACCCTGACCTTAGCCCGCTGCAGCCTGTCCCTATTGGAATGGGTTGAAATAGATCCCTGTTCCCAATAGTCTTTTTCTGTTTGCCTTTCAGCAAAGATTCTTCCACCATTCATCTGGCGGCTGTATCTTTGTCGCGATAAGGCCGCAGCGGCAGCCGCGTCCCATAACAGAATGACATCAGCTCATCGCTGATAACGTAGAGGACGGTGTCCTCTAATGCTGCTGGGCCGGAGTCAGTTCCGTAGTTTTCCTCTTACGTACGTTGTTTTAAGAATTGGGCTACTACACATGCATAGTACCTTATTTACGCTATCTACGTACCATTTCTGTACGTAGATTGCGTCAGCGCATGCGTAGTAGCTCAATTCAACGTACGTAAGACGAAAAGTACGTAACTGAATCCGGACCGCTGTCACTGAAGCTCCTATTAGTTCAGGCAGCATGGACAATCTAAGCCCGTCTCCTGCGCCGTGCGTACAACAACAACCAGGTCGTGTAGCGCCGCCGCGGAATTACGGAGCTTAGACAGGGAAATGTGAGGATGTGAAGGAGTCGGGTGCAGGCAGCGTCCTCCTCAGTATCTGCTCTGCAGAGAGTAGCTTGAAGGATACGGACTGTGCTGCAGATCAGATAAAGAAGGATTTTGCTTTGCGTTAGGCCCCAGTCCATAGAAATGTGATTGGGCGCCATATGCAATGAGATCGCTGTACACTGTATCCTATATGCTGGAAACATATATCTATATTGACCCTTTCTCTAAATCAATGAGACAGAGCTCTGTGAATCTATTATGGGGCCGTATTCAGAGATCCGTTTTCCTTGCCCACTCCGTGCGTATTTTTAGGCGCATGCTTAGTAACTTTATTTACACAATTGACGTTGATGATACGCGCGAAAGTGCCTATATGGACGGACCTGTGAATCGCACGTGGATACATACGTCCGGATATGCGACGGAAAAATGCGCACACGCTGATTTGCATGTCCCTTTTAAGCCCACTGGGCCTGATCCAGGTCGTTTTACATACACAAGCGTACACGAGTACTTAACTTTTCCTTGCGTATCTCTGGTTGTACGTATCGCCTTGTCGTATGTAAGTGTCTAAACCCCCCCATACTGTACAATTTAAAGCCTGTGTTCAGAGTACAGGACGTATAACATATACGTCTGGTGTTTAGCGATTTTTACTACTGCGCATACGTAGTCATTTTTTAACAAAATCTACGTATCTTTTTCTTTCGTAGATTGCGTAAATGCGATCTGAAAGTCGCTAAACACCGGATGTGTATGTTATATGTCCGGTACTCTGCATACGGACCTAAATGCCTACCTCCACCCACAATGCGCATTTTCAGCCCCTTCGTACGTAGTTACGAACGAGTTGCGTACAATCAGAGTTACGATGAGTAACATCTGCCGCATGCGAGCGCAGTGTGCTAGCACATCCAGATTTATGCATGCCGCGTGCGTATATTGCTTGCCGTTATTAAGTGTGGATCAAGCCCACTGTGCATAAACGGTGCTTATTCCTCTTCAACAGAACTTCAATTATTCACAACAATGCTGCCTTTATGACCTCTATGCAGAAGGACAAATAAGGGGCCATCAAAATATTGGTATTTATATGAGCTGCACTCTATTTTTTATTTTTCTTTAGATTTTTATCATAAAGTCCAGTAAAGGTTTCTGAAAGACGGAGGGAAAAAAAATCTGAAAATATCCAAAATGAAAAACCTTCAGGGTCTGTGCAAAAAAAATATATAAATATATATATAGGCTGAGGCAGTTTTCAATTTGTAGGCTTGTTGGAAAATCAACAAAGGTCACCATCCAGGTCCCCGATCCAAAAATGTCATTTACGCCTCGGCTGCTGCGGCGGTCGTGTTTGTCCTCTTGGGAGTGAAAATTCCCAAAACAACATTTTTCTTATATTATGGAGAACAGTCTAAAAATACTTTGCCATGTGTTATCCATTAGCAACGACTTGCTCAGGAGAGGCAGAGCGCTTCACAGGGATGGCTTAAAGAAGAAA
>WWET01001711.1:207546-224803 GCA_011038615.1 Limnodynastes dumerilii | reverse complement strand
CTGACGTCATTTTCTGCGGCTGCCGGGCGGCGCGCTGATTCAGCTTGTGTCTCGTGGTCCTGGTCTCTGGTTGGTGGTGAGTTATCCTTTCACTTATTTATAACCCTGCTTTTCATGTACCTAGTGTTTTATCCCTGATGAAAATAACCTAGGTGTTATTGAAACGTCGGACCTATCATTAAATATTTGTATGATCAGTCTCTGAGTGCCGTTGTTCTCCTTCCACATTGTTTACCTCCTCCTCTTCGGGCACCTGAGCAAGTACTTTTGGGATTTGGAGTGCCGTCTCCTTTTGTATAGATCTCACGGACTGGTACTTGACCTGATTGGGTAATTGGTACTCCCCAAAAAAGTCTGAGAACCACTCAGATAGACCATTATCTCAAGGCTTCCTTCAACATTTTTCTTATTTTCTTCTTAAATGGTTTAGGGCTGATTTTCGCCATTAAGGCTAAAATTCACACCTTATGCTTAAGACAGTACTCTTTATTAAAAATGTGAATTTATTATGAATAATAACAGTAATAATAATAATAATAATAATAAAAATAATAATAAGTTACCTGATTGAGGTGCCGTTTTCACTTATTTTATGTGTGCTGCACTTTACCAATCACCTGGGCCACCCAATCAGAATGCATAGCAAGCCATCCAGTGTAATGACACTTGGGTTGTTAGTACAATGTACAGTATCTCAGTGTCTCAGTGTGTACTGGTCCAGACATTTTCCATGCACAGGAGTTAGACAGAACAGGGTTACTGACTTTCTATTTATTCCCTCCGGGAGATCTCGGAGGGTAACAAGAGCTGCTGGTATGGGGCGGGACATATTATAATTTATGTAAATTTCATCCTGAAGCCCCACCCCCTGTCCATCATTTTTTTAAATAAAAATACGGTGTGTTCCACACTTATTGTGGAACTCCCCATTGTGCAAATTCAGAGCACACAGCTGTGGACATAGGGGAATGGGCAGCAGTGCATCCATCTTTCTGTGCTCGTTCCCGTTCTGCACATGCGCCAAACGCTTCTCCGCTGCACTTTTGTATGGAAGCACAGTTCTCTCCTGTAGGAGTAAATGATATTATATTACATTATATTTTATTATATTGTATTGTATTATATCATATTACATTGCATTCTATTCTATTCTATTGTATTATATTATACTACATTATGTGTATATATTACCCTAGGTCACTAAGAAGGTAAAGGAACTTTCATATAGCATTGTCTTGTTATTTCAAAACAAATGGATATTCCTAGTCCTACACCCACCACCCAAAGCTACAACATACAGAGAGCAGAGAGAGAGAAGAGCTCTCATGAAGTTACATTAATCACTATAGTGCTTCCTAGTCCTGTAGTGTAAGCAACTACATGTGTGTATTTAACCGCATTTGTTCTAAATGACAGAGCAGCTAAAACAGGCGCCTGAATGATGATAGAACAATAGGCAGTTGTGCTAACAATAAACAGATCTCAGCATCCATAAGTATCAGGAAAACATTCATCATGTAACACATAGCAGAACAGGCTCATATGGGAAGCCTCTGTAATTATACTGAGGAGGTGACGTCTAGACAACAAATACTTGTTTAAACAAACAATAAGAACACCCCACAGAATTGCTGCATAGGAAGAATCAGATTAGACGGTGAACGAGTGTTCTTGCAAAGTCAACTAAAGACTTGGAGCTAACAGATACTTAAATTATTACGCATTCCCCTGTGAAACGCTTTGACATTGAGTAATGTCAATCTGTAATTGGAACTTTTTTTTTTAAGGACAGCCAGTGCAGAAAGTCACATCCTAGAATATATTTAATGTTATTTATTCCACAATTACATCTGCAATGAGATTTTATTTCTTTTTATAGTTATAAGTATAACTTATATCATTTTGTTTCACTGCATTAATGAGAACATTAACAAAACATCAATATAACTTATATCTTGGGTAGGATGGCCACTATTCCTATTCCTAAAGCCCATATTGGGTCTTCTGGCACTTGGGGCTGGATTTACAGCGTTGGACGTATTGCATACACATCCGGTGTTTACCGTTTTGACTACTGGGCATGCGTAGTCAATTTTTTACGTAATCTACGTATCTTTTGCGTACTAAATTCGTGTGTGTGTGTGTGTGTGTTAGGGACCTTAGTATGTAGTTCCAGTGGGGCAGACAATGATGTGAATGTGAAAAATTCTCAGTAAAGAATTACGTAACCTTATAGTTTTATATAAAAACCTGTTAATGAATAATACATATTGCATCAATAAAGAAAAAGTAATATGTTAAGTAAAAGTACAAATAGAGAATGCCTTTAAATAAGTCTTCCAAAGGTAAAATTTCACTTTCAGAGATAAATAGGTTTATAATAGACTGAGTTAACAAAACGATAAAGGGAGCAAAAACAGATTAAGAAAAGTGCATGTAAACAACAGAGATAAGTATTAAAGAATGATACAAAAATAGATTACACACAGGAGAGATTATTGTATTGGCTAGAAGCTAAGAAATGTGATAAATCCCAATGGACACCCTAATTCCGTCTTCAGAAAAGCCAAATAGAAGTTTGCTTTTTGGATAATATTTTAGATTTGAAATAAAAAAATAAATAAAAAAGCTTTTTGTGCATTGTTTCAGCATGTTACACAATCCTGTATTGGTTTGTTTATCCTTTAATCCCTTGGGCATGTACAAAACAACTTTTTAGCTAGTTGTTTCATATAAAAGCTTGTCTACAGTATTCACAATTCTGTAGGTGTCCGATGCCTCAAAAAGCTTCATAAATCCTTTTTTTATCGTTCTTCTACGGAGTCCCTCTGAATGATTCAGCAGCTGAGTAAGTGAGAAGTTTTAGAGCACGAAAAACAAATTTGTTGCCTGATTGAAAATATCTGCGTTGTTTCATAAAACATCTGCAGGAATTTTGTGGAGTAACTTGACGCAATGATAACTTTAATTTTAATTCAAGACTACTTACTGCAATTGATCAGTAATTATATAACCATAAATGGCATTACCCAGGGTTGCTGACTTTTAAAAGCTTCCCTCTGGGAGATCCCGGAGGAAAGCCATAGATGCATGTAGAAGGAGGGGCTTAATGACTTGATTTATGCAAATCACATCATTAAGCCCCACCCCTTGGCTAAACATTACACCTTTTTAGGTTTAATAGGGATGGGGGCGGGACTTGATGATGTAATTTGCATCATTAAGTCCCTCCCTGTCCCTAGCAACATAGGATACTAGTGTTGCAAAGCAGGGGGGCAGGACCTGAGGCTGTGGTTTTCATGGGGCATTTGTAGGGATACCGGGAGAACTGTCTAAATTTTGGGAGTCAGTAGATATTCCGGGAGAGTCGGAAACTCTGGTATTACTTTATTTCATCATGTAAACCAAGGAACCAACAGTGGCAAACTCCGGATTTTGTAAGGGATGGGGGTTTCCAAATATTTTTTAAAATATATATACTTAATATCCTTTTCACAAAACCCAGGTTATTGCCAAGGCAAGTATGAAAAGGTCCCACTGCCTCCAGCCGAGTCTAATGACCCGGGAATTGGACACGGGTCAAAAGCAGGGTCCGACCCAGGTAGCCTGCAGTGTGAAAGGAGCGACTCCGGTTTTTCGACCCAGGTCGCACAGAAAGCACTTGATTGGCGTCATTTGTTTAGGGTCTTTAGTAACAAATGACACAGTGTGACTCACACTACTGCCAGGGCAGACCCGGACCCCGGGAAATGTCCATAGTCAACCCTGCAGTGTGAACAGGGTCCATGATCTGTTACATGGCAATATCCTGGGTTCACAGAGCCGGGATATAGCCAGGGCCGCAATGTGAAAATGGTATTAGTATTCTTATACTGATCTGCAAGCCATCTGATGGGTAATACGTATGGGCTGTGTTAGAAGTCTAAAGATGGTACACAGACAGCTCTCTCACCACAAACTTCCCACTGAACTGACCAGCTGGCTGAGTCTCTGCACAGTAGCGCTTTATGTGACTCAATCACACATGGTGCAGTTCCGCTGTACAATAAGGCGGAACGGCGGCTACTTTTTTTATAATTTTTTCTAGGAGATTGTGAGTTGTGATGAAGGGGGTGGGGGTGGGTCTAATGACATGGGGCCGTATTCACAGATCCATTTTTTAAAAGTACGCAATTATACGCACGCACGTAGCACGGCAACACCCACAACACTCTCCCGGCCGTGCAATCGTAGACTTACACTTCCATAGACCACTCTGATCTTTAAGTGTGTACTTACCTGCGTATAAGTCTTCCATGCGTGCGATTCAGTATAGCCGCACCCTCAAGTGTTCATTTAAATGCCTCCCCCCACCCACTTTCATGGAAATTTTCAAGTATGTATTTCTACGCTACCCATCCGTACGTATGTCCCCAAGTGCGATTCACATGTCCGTGCCTAAAGCACTCACATGCGTATATTCAACATAAATTACGTAAATAAAGTTACTACGCATGCGCAGTTAAAACGTACCCAAAAAACCGCAGCAACTCCACGTGAAAACGGATCTGGGAACACGGTCCCATGTGTGCTAGTGACCGATTTGAGTCAACACAAAACACTAAAGCTAGTCATAAATGACTACATATATCAACGCTTTATATATCCTGGTCACAAGTCACAACTCTCTTGGGATTGACCATAGACACAAAATAAGTTTATTTTAATTCAAATCAATAAAAATGGAATGTTAAAACGGATTGAAGAACTAGCAGTGATACCAATACACAGATAAACAGAAACTATAGCACTATATGCTATCACACATAATCTGAAATTATAATAGATCAGTTGTTTTATATTCCATCATACTAAATAATCTTCGGTATAGACACCACTAATAGAGACGTCCACTTCAGAGAAGTTGCAGATGACTGGTAAGTATCAGTTTATTTGACTGGTATCCAGCTCATCTAGTTAAGGACTCCCTTTATATTTGTGACTTTTATTTTTTTGTATTTAAATGAATTTTCAGAATCACTTAGTTCAACTTTTAAAACTTTATGAACTTTTTTTTTTAGATGTATTATTTTGTTTATTTAGGCAATTTTAACTAAACATCGAAAATATAAACATTTCATAAAAAAAGAAACTTTAAGCAGCATTCAGAAGAAAGACTTCTAACCATTAAAAAAAAAAACATACACAGAGTTAAATATATACTGCTGATTAACTAGTGCTATGTGTGTGTATACTTATAATATTTAAAGATTTGTAACATAAATAAAATTGATTTTAAAAATGGATATAAATAAAATGGTTAAAGTATTCCATGGTAAAATTTGACACTTTTTTTTTTAAAGATTAAAAAGGGTCAAACTTTATTTCTTCATTAAAAAAAATCAAGTGCATTTCATGCTTAGATATCTATTCTTATAGAAGCATTTAAGCCAATATTAATGTAATGGGCCCTTGAGTTATTCAACAATTAGTTTTATTTTATTCCTTTGATCTTTGCACAGAAAAAAATAAGAAATATCAGTAGCAACCAGTCAACGTCTTTGGTGTAAGTGGACATTTTGTGATTAATGGAGGAATTTAACATATTTTTTGATCTAAATATGTAATTAGCTTTTTTTTTTTTCTTTTTCTTGCTATTTTAATATTTAATTACACAAGAAAAAATTAAGGGACTTGAAAGGGAATTAAATATCAGTGAAACGACAGAGCCGTTATTATTCATTAATTGTTAATATTCAAACTAATCTTCTCTATTAGTAAGACGCCTTATGCAAGTTCTCATTATTTGACCTTCAAGAACTCCTCTTAGCACTGTGTTTCAAAACTGTGTATCGCTCAAAGCCATTTATTTCATTTTTAGCCAAGGGAAATCTTTCTGCTCACAAGCGAAATTGCAAAGTTTCAAAATGTTTCACGTACTTTACTGGCACCTTTTTTTTTTTTTATTGGCATGAAACATTTATTTCTTTGAGGATATAAATTATTTATTTGAGAACAAACATAGTAATAAAACAAACAACAAACAGAAAGAAGTAGAGTGGCCTTCTCATAAGGTCACATTTTATAGTAAGTAGGACTTTGATATGTGAGGCTAAATGATGAAGATTACATAATGGTTCTTACAGCTGGCATAAGTGCTGCGGCGATTGCAGTGGCAGCCATGTTTACCTGTATTTTTTTCTAAAATACTACACCAACTCAGGACCTGTGTAAGTGTAAGACAGAGGAAAATTTTGATTAATGCCACTTTTCTTAGTTATAACTAGAGATGAATGGTTTGAATTGTGTGAAATCCTACAAATCCGTTCCTCGGAGGCAAAACACCATTAATCTTCAGTCAGATCTCAGATATTTTATTCAAATCTCAGTATTTGGATTCTATTTATGACTATTTAGTGCTGTTTATCTATCTATCTATCTATCTATCTATCTATCTATCTATAATTTTTTTTATACTCTATTGATGTTATATAATAATAATATAGTGTAGGAACACAAACAGGTGCAAATTACATGATTTTAGCACTTTTTCCCATTTTTTTTATTTTTGACTACTGGATCCAATACCAAAACCAAAACACGTGGTCGCTGCTCATCTCCAGTTATAACACAGACCAACACACTTTACAATTAAACTGTCTGATGAATAACATACATGTTAAACGTATTGCATGCACTACACTGACTATTATTCATTTTTATGATTACATTAGTTGTGCATAGCTGCACATTTTGCTCAGGTTTTAATCTATATTTGAATTTTTAAGGGCTTTAGTTGTTTTACTTTGCAAAGTGTCATTAATTTTAATAATGTTAAAACCTTTACTATCATTAAACAGCAATTACTGGAATTTATATGAAAAAACCCTTTCACGAAACAGGTGAGCATAGCTAGTCTGAGGGATTTATCTTTTGAAACGTTGCAGCACTAAAGGGTCGACTGCTGTCTGTGTTTGGCCGGTTTCCCTTAGAAAACATGGTTCCCACGATGGGGTTGTTTTCAAAGATACCAATGGAGAAAGGAACATTTATACCGCGTTCACATTACCACTGCCTAAAAAGCTGGCTTTTTAGGCAGTGGGCAGAATTTTTAAAATTTCATAGTGGTGCGTTCAGACTGAGCTGAAAGCACCGGCTTTTTTTATTTATTTTTTTATTTTTTATTTTTAGAAGCCGGCAGCGGGGAAAAAAGCCGGCTTTTTAGCTCAATGTGAACGCAAAAAGCCGGCTATTGAAAAAACCGACAAAACCCCTTTTTTTTAGCTGGGTCTAAGACCCGGCTAGAGAGACCCGGGGTTTGCGTTCAGATTGCCAAAAAAATCCGGGGTTTTCATGAAACCCGGCAATTTCATGAAAATCCTGGCTTTTAGGTGGTAATGTGAACGGGGTATTACTTATCCCTAACCCTAACCATACCCTTCCTGAAACCTAACTCTAACCCTAATCATAACCCTCCCTTCTCTACAGCCTAACCCTAAGCTTCCACTAACCCTAACACTCCCCATTCCACAGCCTAACCGTAATCCTTCCCTAATCCTATCCATCGTCGTCCTGCAGCCTAACTCTAAACCTCCCCCTAACCCTAACCATCCAGGTTAGTCCAACCCTAAACCTCCCCTGTCCCACAGCCCAACCCTAACCCTCCCCTAAACCTAACTATCTTGGTTTGCAGCCTAACATTAACCCACCCCTAACTTTCCCTGTCCCGCATTCTAACTTTAACCCTCCCTTTTCTGGAGCCTAACCCTAACACTTCATGCTCTGCAGCCCAGCCCTAAATAGAACAGGTAAGATATAGGACCAATTAGACCATTAAACATGGTACCCCTTCCGGAATGTAAATATTCACTATGAAATGCAGTAGACAACGGTACAGCCAAAAATTAAGCTTTCAGTTGTTTCATTGTCTAAAACAGGCCGTTCATACCAGCAATTGCTTCCCCACAGAACTTATCACACAGAAGCTAGAAGCCAAAAGACAGGAGAATGTGCCCCAGCACACTGCTATTAACCGACGACTAACTTGCCATTCCGGGCCGTATTCAGAGATCCGTTTTTACGGCGAGTTCCAGGCGTATATTTTTAGGTACGTTTCAACTGCGCATGCATTGTAACTTTTTGTACGTATTTTATGTAGACTACACGTAAGTGCCTCACGGACGGACGGACTTGTGAATCGCACTTGGGTACACACGCCCAGATATGCAACGCAAAAATACGCACATGAAAATTTAAATAAAAATGGGCGGAGAAAGGCATTTAAATGAAGGTGTGTGGGCGCGCCTAACATGAATCGCACATACGGAGGACACATAATCACGCAACTGCTCACGGAAAGTTACAAGTGGTCTATGGAGGCGGAAGTCACCGACAGCATGGATGAGAGAGGGGGAGTGTCATGGGTGTGAGGGGGTTTGGCCTGCACCGGTTGTGCGAATAATTGTGTACCTTCAAGGAAACGGATCTCTGAATATGGGCCTCTTTCTGTAAAATATAAGGTAGAATCATTAGTTACACACATTTGCAAATATATTATAAGCCACCAGCTAATAACAGACATGCTTAAACATGTCACAACATAACAACCTAAAATAAACAAATATGGCATATAAAAGGGGGTGTCTGTTGCCAATTATGGTTTAATTGTCACCATATTGTTTCCAGAGTCAATCTGAATGTAATCCCGTTAGATACTTCCACGCTCATGTACCTAGTGAAATCTAAAATCAGTACATTAATTAAGAGCATTGGGCCGGATCCAGAACTACGTCAGTCTTTTAGACCGCATATACGCAATCTACGTATCGAAACGATACGCAGATTACGTACAATAGCTACTACGCATGCGCAGTAGCTATTGTTCAGTGAATTACGTCCGTCTATGGAAGACCGACGTAGTTCTGGATCCGGCCCAATGTTTTATTTACCAAAATATAAATAAAAACAAAATAACCAGCAAGCTTTAGTTTTATTAACTGTTTAAACAATGTAGTTTTAGGAGAATATTTTTTATATAACCCTAACCTTTATCTACATAGCGCAGGAGCATTCTGTTACATTGCCTCCTGGTCATAGTCTCATAATAAAGCCTTTTTTCTGCAGAATGAGTAACTTTAAGTTGTCACTTATTGCAGTAGATTGCAAGTCCAGCTGTTTCTATGCAGGAGAGAATTTTTCACAGTGGAGCCTAAGAAACAGAGGCCAATATTAGCAGCTAGACGTGCTGGGTTCCAATAAGGTATAGGATGAGATTATTCAGGATAAAGCTAGTTACAGAAATGCAAAAAAAAATGCTGAAAAAGAACATGTTGCTTTCATATGCAGTATTTTGACACCATTCTAAGATGTGTGTAGAAAAAAAGGAATAAATAGATTTGGTTTCAGTCTTCTCCAGATGATCATTTTTTCTAAAACAATGTTATTTTTTTTACTTAAAGAACTACCCTTTTTTGTGCAGTCAATGTAACAAATTCATGTTGTTGTTTAGATACACTATTGGCCAGATATAGAACTGTGTTTAAATTTCATGAGACAAATTTACTAAGCTGTGGGTTTGGAAAAGTGGAGATGTTGCCCATAGCAACCAATCAGATTCTAGCTCTCACTTTCCTATTACATACTTGAGAATGTCAGCTAGAAGCAGATTGGTTGCTATGGGCAACATCTTCACTTTTCCAAACCCGCAGCTTAGTAAATCTGGCCCCATATGTTAGGTCCGCAACATCTTCAATTTGAGATCCAGAGTTCTGTACATGCGAGGAAAGTGCCCCCCCCCCCCGCACTACCTTCACTCACAGGGCCTTCTGCATGCAGGACCCTACCTCAAGTCTCCTCAGCCGGAGGCCTGTGCACGGTATGGTACATAAGCCCTTATTCCACCCGCTATGTATCTCATACGCATGGAGAGTGGGCCCACCCACTGCGTGGAGAATTCTGCTTCAGGCAGAGGCGTGTTTGTATCTGAGTGCAGGGGTTTAATTAATTACCACAGATGCAATCATGGGAGGATCAGTCACTTTATAACATTGGGGGAGATTCATGGATTACAGATGTAGTTTGCTGGCACGATGGGATGTTTTGCGGTAGTTGAATGGTGATTCAGTTGCTGTGAGTCTCCATTTTCTGCAGCTGCGGTGACACAACTCCCCCAGTAGTGATCTGCTGACAGGTAAGAACATGCATTCCAGCTCAACCCCTAACCCTAACCTTCTGTTTCCCACAGTTTAACCCTAACATTCCCCTTGTTGAGCCCTAACCCCTCCATGTCTCACAGTCTAACCCTAACTTTCCCCTTCTTGAGCCCTAACCCTAACCACTTCATGTTCCACAGTCTAACCCTAACCTTCACCTTAAGCCCTAACCATAATCCGCCTGTTGCTATTAGGAATAGGAAGAAATAGTTATCCATTCTCAATAGCAATTTTATGGCGGCTGTGTCTTTATGCAGCAGCATCCCCTGGATAACACCATGTTGTAATGTCGGGGTAAGGGGGGGTGGAATCACTAAAAATACTACAGTAGGGAAAATACATGGCTTTTGCTTATAGCAAAAGAAACAGTGACCAGCATTATATTTGCACTGCAGTTCAGAGTTGAACTAACAATCATCACATTTCAACTCCAAAATTGCACTTTTATATTTACTACCCCACAGTTCTTCAAGCAAGCAAATTAGCTTTGTTTGTTTTTGCTCACAACCCTAAATAAACCCCAATATGTTAATACTGTTGAAGAAAAATATCCATGTAAAGTGCTAATTAAATTCCCCAACATTCATGCATCTAATGGCTCATTGACTATGCAACTCGTCTACCACTGTCTAACCAAATACATCCATACATTTAATTACAGCAATTCCAAAGTAAGTTTGAAATGTGGAAACTCAGCTCCATTCACTTACACATTTATTATTAGATTATATAAACAATACAGAATAATCACATATGCTGCAGTGATAAATTCTTACTGTTTACACTTTCTTATAAGGTTGAATTCATTGCAAAGCACCAGACCTTCCACCAATTAAACTATTATTAAAGAAGACATTACATACATTTAAAAACATAGAATGTACAGTCAGTAATGAGTCTGATGTTTTATGCATAATTGCCTTCTCTGAGTTTAAAGTCACAAGACACCTTAAACCCCTTCTGTGAAATATATGATTATTTGTCATTAGTGTTTTTCTTCCTACTTTCTTTTCCCGGCTATACACAGAATTTCATCCTCTATCAGTTTAATTTGAATATTTTATGTTAGAATTTTCTTGCTTGTTTCTGTGGCATTTACAGAACAACAAGTAGACTTCAGGTTGTTTAACCTTTCAACTTGATTATAATTGGTTACCTGGGACCATATTCACACTTAAGAGTGAGTTAGGTGTGGACAGAACTGTACCTAACTCACTTGTTTAGCCCCTAACCCGTCTCCTGTTTTTAGGTACCTTATGGCACCGTGCGTAGTTTGCATCTTAAGAAGGAAACTATGCACGGACATCGGGCCTGATCCAGATCTACGCAAATAATATGCCCTTGTGTGTAGCGTATTTACACCAGGGTACCTACGAAGCACTACCCTAAGCACTCCCCTCGGTTGTCTGTATTTATGCCGTTTTTACGACAACCAAACCCGACCCTAACTTTTCTGAGCATAACCGCGGGCGTCCGTAACATCCATGCGTATTTACGACACTTAGCACGCCCATACTGTACGATTTAAATACCTCTCCCCGCCCACGAAGCGTAATTACGGGTTTGGTATGGCTGGCACACGCCTTCTTGCGTTGTTATGAAGCTGGTATGCTCAAGGCCCATATGCTTAGCGTTTCTTTGCGTAACATCTGCCGCGCGCATGCGCAGTAAGTACAAATAGGCGCTTTTACGCATAAAAACACAGGTGGGTGTAAGTCTGGATTTGCCCCAACTGCCTCCCCCCGCAATCCTTGCGTACGCCAAATAACCTCACCCTTCCCACTTCAACGAAACACTCTCCGAGGCGGCATTAGCACGTATATATCTTACTAAACTATTCTGTATGGAGACCATCTACGTACCTAACTGGTATGTAAATTGCGTAAGTTATTTACTATGCATAGCAGGTCATTTCACAGCTGCTTCTTAAGTATGAATACAGTCCATGGTCATTATTTGTGCCTGTTCTGTCCATTCTCTCTGCCCTACCACCAATACCCTCACAAGATATAGTTGCCAACTCTCCCTGAATATCAGGAGGACTCCATGAAGAGTGGAAGATCTCCCTGATTTTCTAAATTGTTTGGCAATCTCCATAAGTCAGTGGCTCTGCCCAAGATGACTAGCAGATAGCTAAGATATCATGAATTCAATAATGGAGACAGAAAGGGGGAACTGAGGGGTTAATCATTTTAACACGAGGGGGATTAATCATCCTGCACTGGGACATCCCATTGGCCAGTGCTTCCGCATGATTTGAAGGGTCCAATGGGAAAGGACAGGTTAGGTTTAGATGGCCCTATGGGAGGAGTTTTGGGGAAGGTCTTTTCACTCTTTAGTGCGGGATCCCTTGGAGGCTGGCAGAACAGAAGAGGATTGGTTTTTTAACCCGCCCATCCCACCTGGAGTATTTTTGGTGGTTCTGTGTGATGTTGGTAGCTGATTAGGGGTAGTGGATAGTCAGTTGGTAGTTTTCATAGTGTTTCACTAGTTAGGAAATGGTAGGGGGCTGGGAACTGTACAGGGTTTATTACGCAATTGGCGTAAATCCTGATTGATGAAACGTAAGTGGCGTAATGTTTGTTTGTTTGTTTGTTTGTTTGTTACCTTGTGTAGTGAAGTTGTTTCAAACACGACTGGCATGTTTTGACGAGGTTTCGCCCTGGCGGACGGGCCTGTTATTGGTTAAGTTTTGATATAGTCGTTAACTTAGTAAGGATTAGGATTTTGATATTTCTGGTCTTATGATTACATACTGTCTATTCTTTGCCACCTTTTCGTTAATTGCCCCCTTTCCCATTGTACTACCCCTTAATAACGCTGCCATGTTTTTGTGCAAAAATAGTGTTTGTCCTTTAAATGTATAACACAATAGGATGGGCTCTTTAGTCAGGCCATTGGGTGTAATCACCTGCTAGGGAGTTTATATAAAATACCCCTTGGGATCATGTTAATCAGATGCAGTGTCACCTACTTTTAGCTTTTCTATAAAGATGAAGAAGTCAGTGGATCTCCTATTCACAGACTCCACAATAATTACAGAAAGTATTTAATTATTAATAATTTAACAATTAAATACTAATGCTGCCATTTTTATTGAGAGCTAATTTTCCAGGCAGTGCTAGACCATTGTCAATCCCTGCCAAGAAACTCTTTTTTCTGAAATTGGGAAATCTGAAAGTTCCTTTGCGGATGTCCCTATTTTGAATAAAGCAGAGTTTCTATTTTTTTTTATGAATGGGTGAGTAGGCCGTTCAGCATACTCCACTCATTCACTTTCACACTTACTGATATCCCTCCGCCACACCTCCGCCGTTGCTATCGCTGAACCAGGAACAGGTGAGTAAGCTATCTATGTGGGATAGGGAAGGTTAGGGTCAGGCTGTAGGGGAGGGAGGTTTGGGGTCAGGCTGCAGGGGAAGCAGGGATAGGGTCAGGCTGCAGGGGAAGGTTAGGGTCAGGCTGCGGGAGATGGTGGGTTAGGGTTAGGCTGCAATTAAGGGAGTGTTAGGGTCAGGCTGCCAGGAAGGGAAGGTTAGGGTAGTGAGAGGGTAAGAATTAGGGAATGGAGTGGGGGGACTATTTATTTTACAACTTTTCGCACCACGGACCTTTTGGTACACCGTGGATCGATTAGAAAATCAGCCGTTCGTATCGGAGCCCCACACCCATGCTAGACACACCCATGGGTGGAGATATTCACAGGACACACCCCTTTAGCATTACATGATACACCCCTTTGGCGCAGCACTATGATAGTGCCATCACATTCTAATATTCATTTGCAAAAGTTGGCAACCATGGGGTAGATCCTGAGCTATGTACGCTGCCATATTTATACTAGCCGGTGACATAAAAACGCTGTTCTGTATGTACTGCGCATGCGCGCGGCAGATTTTACACCACGTAACTCTGAACATACGTACCAGCCTCGTATCAACAGCGTAACTACGAACGAAGGGTGTGACAACCATACGACACCCGTAATTACGCGTTGGAGGCGGGAGGAGGCATTTAAATTGTACAGTATGGGCGTGATTAGGCACTTACGTACGTTAAGCCTTTACGCACGTCAGTAGTTACACTTTGAAAAGTTAAGGTAGGGTTTGGCAATCATAAAGCGGCCAAAGTACGTATGATCGAGTGGAGTGCATAGTAAATACGCTACGGGCCTGATCCAGAGCTACGATGGGAGGCTGAGCCTGCTAACGCTCAGCGTACCATCGCTTCAGTCCCCCGACACTCCCCCTTGCCCCAGTGTATTAACACTCGCTTACACCGACTGAAGGCTACCCTAACTACAGCCGGCGTAAGCGAGTGTTAATACGCTGGGACGGCGGCGTTGCTATGCTAGCGCCGCCCTCCCAGCTTCATTACCCTCCCTCCCCCTGCCTAACTGCACTAACTGCAGCGTAGTAACGGAGGGGAACGCCCCCTCCAGCGTTACTACACTGCTGCTTCGGGCGCCCGGTCCACAATCAGGCGTTTCCGTAGCTATGTCGGGCAACATCTGCCCGGCGCATACGCAGATCGGCTTTTAAGCCGATCTTACGCTGCTGGCTGGTGTTAAGATGCAGGTCTTAAGCGTAGGTCTGGATATGCCTTGAAACATAATGGAAACCTAGGTCTGGACCTGGGCCCATGACACAAGATGGTCTATATTTTAGTGCGTAACTTTTGTCTTTGAATTTATTTTTCTCCTATTAAAACATCTATAATATTGATGATTTTCTATAAACTACAACTATTCTCTATACATTATTCTGTATGACATTTATACTTATATGAATAATTCTGAGCATGTTAACAGCACATTTAGACCCCTCACACACATCATCTACTTACAGAAAGATAGGCGCATTGACGTGGTTCCATGTAAAAGCTACAAATCTCCCAAATAAATTATTTTTTACGAAAACAATTTATGAATAATAGTGCATCAAATAAAGTCATGGAGATAAAAACCTGTAAAGGTCTGTCATTGTGTAATCGCTAAGCCTTAGCTCTGACATATTACAGTTTTAGAGTAAATGTCAAACAGTCTTACTGCTTATTAACTAGACGGAAAAGTGGTCATTCCATTTAAATCTAACATATTTGGTTATACCGAAGCTTATGTGTGTCTGTGTGGTGTTATCTTGCAAAGCCGCACTATGGTGGGATTAGTGACATGACAGAGCTCCTAGCGAATTTCTTCTTTCTGAAGTAAGAGCTATTATTTTGCATATATTTAGCAAATGTTTAAAGTAACTAGTAGACCTATCTGATTTTCCATGGGTTAATTCCTTCTAATGGGGTTTAAATCAGGGCTTGAAGTAAGGAGGTATACGGGGGGTATGCCACACAGTCACATCTCCCACTGATTTCATTATAAAGCTTTATATCTCCATTCACATCTATCATTTTTATATTTTCATACTGCCACTTCTAAGGGCCAGATTTACTAAGCTGCACGTCTGGAAAAGTGGAGATGTTGCCCATAGCAACCAATCAGATTCTAGCTGACATCCTCTAGTACAGGGGTCCTCAAACTTTTTAAAGAGCTAGAATCTGATTGGTTGCCATGGGCAACATCTCCACTTTTTCAAACCCGCAGATTAGTAGATCTGTAACGAAATGGGCTGTGCTTCCCCTCTGTCCACTAAAGTGGGAGAAGGGAAGCATGGTGGTTATACAGCATGGAAGGGGGCTCCAACATTTGTACGGATCAGCGGTCGTACGGACCACGGATCCGCATGATTGACTTAAGGTAGATTTAAGGCAGCATAAAGCCCGCACGGGAGAGTAGAGTGACAGGGGGCGTGCACTCCCCTCTCTCTGTCTAACGGACAGACCCCCCCACACACCTANNNACGGACACGCCCCCCCCCCCACACACGTACGAAAAGCGAGCGGGGGTCTGGATCCGGCCCCGTATCATAATTAGACTGTAGGGACCGAAGCCAGACTTCCTTACATTAAGCTACCTACGCAAACCCTTTGCATGTGTAGGCCTAAGTGTAACATTGGCACCAGATGTTACACTGAAGGTCTCCTGGTGTACAAAATGCTAAATACTAAAGCATCCACATGTATAATGACACTTACATCAGAGGCTGGGCTGAGCTTCCAATGGACATTTCCTCTTAAACAAATGACAGTATAGGCATTTCCAGGGGCAGAAGTTGACCAGTTTGGGCCCCGTAGCTGAGACCCAAGTCTGGATGGACTTCCCCTTTCTCCTTTATGCTCTGTGGACAGTGCTCAGCATTCATACATGGAGAGCAGTGCGCGGTCTTAAGCTGCCAGCCAATGACAACTTGCTTACTGATCCATGACGGCAGGGTGGATGACTGCTATGGGCCCCCCTTCTCCTCCGGACCCAATTGTAGTAGCACTGTAGTTACACCGCCGGACATTTGCCCCTCTCTATGACCTGATTCAGACTTTAGAGTGCTTTAAGAACGCACAGAATAGCAAAAGTCTGCACTTATGTGGCAAGTGTGCTCCCATGACACCCCCCTCTGACAGGCGGTATTTAGCTGACTTCCATGTCCCATAGCCCTAGGTTAACTTCTCAGTGCGTATAATTGTGCAGACGTAGCCTTACCCAGCCCTTACTGTACAATGTAAATGCCTCCCCCCACCCACATTACGCATTCTCCCACGTATGGAGTATTGTCACGCCCTGTCGCATGTTGTGCATGGCCGAAAATCAACTCTGTACATAGTGAGGTCCGATGCGTAACATCTTCTGCGCGGATGTGCAGATCACTAAACAAAAAATAACTTACCCACGTGCCATGCAGATGTTTGCAAACATTATTAAGTCTGAATACAGCCCTATGTCCCAGGTCAGACTTCCAATTTCTATGAAATGGAAAACTTAATTGTGTTTTGTGCTATCTTTATTTCACAGAACAGTGTTGTACAATCACAGAACATTAGTAACAGCGGCCAGGGGCATATTAAGAAGGGAGGAGGGCCCCTGTGCAGGATTTGTACATGGGGCCCCCCTCCACCGCTAAACCCCACTTCAGCACCCCGCACTTCCCTCCCCCCCTGTGCCACCCCTCAACCACACCCGT
>WWET01001711.1:171335-182466 GCA_011038615.1 Limnodynastes dumerilii | reverse complement strand
CGGGCGGGGAGGGAGGGTTAGGGTCAGGCTGCAGGGGAGGGAGTGTTAGGGTCAGGCTGCCAGGAAGGGAGGGTTAGGGTAGTGAGAGGGGAGGGTTAGGGTTAGAATTAGGGAATGGTTGGAAAACTATTTTTACTAACTTTTCGGAGCACCGAAAGCTCAGTGCTCCGTGGATCAATTGTAATGTCTCCACAAGGCAAATGCACTCGAAATCCCAGCCAGTTCACAACTGGCTGGGGAGGAATGGGCGATTTGAAAATCAGCCATTCGGACCGGAGCCCCACACCCACTCTGATCGCACTTATCTTGTATGTAATTCTGTAGGATAGGGCATGACAATGCATATGCAAGTCGATCATACACTTTGTGGGAAGAGCGAGGCATATAAATTGTACAGTATGGGCTGGGTTAGGCACTTGCATACGACAAGGCAATAAGTAGGACTAGAGATACGCAAGGATTCTGAACACGTAAATCAGCTAAGTTACGTGCGTGCGAGGGGTGCACATCATCCTCTGCAGTGTGTAACTTAGATACACATGCGTACATAAAACGATCTTAGGTCCGGATCAGGCCCGTTGTGCTTGGCTGGTAAATGTTGAAGAACAACCTGCTGTATTTGTGCACAGACCCAGAGCAGCAAATGCTTTTGTGTCGATGTAGTTTGCCATTTAGAAAGGCTGTTTTCGCTACAGTAAATTGACAATGGGAATGCTGTCGCGAGATAGCTATAAGAAGAAAACATTGTGACAGCGCTAAGGAGATTTTCTAATACTTCCAACGCTGACAGGTAAGTTACAACTCCCTTAACCTAACCGTCCCATTTTACCAGCCTAACCCTCCCTATCCTGCAGCTTAACCCTAACCCTTAGCTCCTCCTGTCCCACAGCCCAACCCTAACCTTCCCTTGTAGAAGCTTAACCTTAACCTACCCTGTTACATAGCCAAATCCTAACCTCCCGCTAATAGCAACCTAACCATAGCCCTTCCTGTCCCTCAGCCCAACTATTACCCTCCCCAATCTACCAGCTAATAGGAACCGGTAATTGTCAAAATAGGACCATTCGACATGATGCCCATTCCTATTACATTTTCTATAATACAACTATTTTTGGCACTAATACAGTCGCAATATAGCCTTCGGCTGTATTAGTGTTGGAAATAAGCCCCTCCCCTTTCACGTCTGGATCATAATTACATATCTTCGACCAGATGTAGACAATTAATTGCACTGTGCTCAGAGCTCCAAGTGAGCGGATGAGAGGCAACTCCCCTTGCTCTCTCAGAGTTAATATTGAAGTCTGGGTATAGCGGTGGGCATAAAGCTTATCTATACTGTACCAATTAAATAGGGAACCCCTCCTCTTTGTACTTCCTGCAAAAAATACACTACAAAATCCAGATTTACTAAGCTGCGGGTTTGGAAAAGTGGAGATGTTGCCCATAGCAACCAATCAGATTCTAGCTCTCACTTTCCTATAACATACTAGAGAATGTCAGCTAGAATCTGATTGGTTGCTAGGGGCATCATCTCCACTCCAAACCTGCATCTTAGTAAATCTGGCCCTATGTGTCACAGTATAGCTATATTAGCTATATTTTTCACATTTCAACCTGGATCAGGCTATCTGTAGTTATTACTCTAGTGTGAGAATTCAATATCCAATCACCAGCTCTTTGACCAATCAGAGTTCATGTTATTTACATTTAATTGGTCTGCATATATTACTGATTTGCTGAAATGTGTGCTTAGCAGATAAACCCTTAAGGGATGTACAAATTATTTTCCATTTGGTCCTCAAGAAGATCTCCACAGCTATGTTTACTGCGTTTAGTCTTCACTCCTGCAGAAACGTGAAGCCAAGAACCAATCTTTCAAACCAATTGTTTTTCAGAGAGAGAGCATACTAATCATTTGCTTCATGGGGATGATGACTAATTGGCTTGAGATTTTTAACTTAGCTGTTTAAGGAATCATAATAATTAAGTTAATAGCCCCTTCATAATTGTATTGTGTTTCCCGCTACTGTTATAATGTATAGTTTTCTGTCTGGAATCACAGAATCTGCTGATAATAATGTGTTTGGAAACTTGTTCCCTGCGTGGCAGGCAGACAACATTAATGTGCTTTCCAATTAAAATAAACCGTTTCAATTAATCCGATACGAGCCTGATTTTATGGGAACTGCTAATGAGGTCAAATATTAATACAAATGATAAAGGAGGAATCATTCAAACTTGTCATTTGTCCATTAAAACTTTGTGTCTTTTCTTTGTTATCTGCAGAAGAAACTTAATACCGTCCAGGTGGAAGGCGGTTCTTGGAATGTACGATAGTTTAAACCTGAGTTATACGCCAACAGAAACCAGAGTGATTGATCAGATTGTTATGAATCCACATTATAACAGACGCACCAAAAATAATGACATTGTTATGATGCATCTGCAGTTTAAAGTAAATTATACAGGTAAGTGAATGAAGCCTGGTACAAACTTGTCCAATATTTTTTACATCTTACTTCAGATCAGAGAACCTGATTCAGACTTAAGAAGGAGCTTGAAAATAGGAGAGGAAAGTTACTCCTGGGCTAAACCATGTTGATTTCAGGGGGAGTCAAGGTAATTGTATTCTTTGCATGCAGAGATATATCTTTGAATGGCTTACTGCACACAGATACTGACCAGCTTTACTTTGTTACTGTTATTTATACTTGGGCTGGGAAACGCCACCTCTTAATTCTAATACTGTTTCCAACAGATGAAATATGACTCCCCTGCAATCAACATGGTTTAGCCCAGGAGGAACTTTCCTCTCTTATTTTCATGCTCCTTAAGTCTGAATCAGACCCAGAATGTTTATAAAATCCTACAGCAAAATAAGGTTGCAGATAGAACACCCAATCTATGTTACACACTTGTCTAATTTTTGCAACAAACCCCCGACCCTAATCTGATGACATCATTAGCCAAAACGTTCGCTCACTACTCTTAAAGGCGGCCCTGTATAACAGAAGAGGAAATGGACAAAGCAGCCACAGTAGCGTACACAATAGTAAATTGGTTGGCTGTCTCCAGGGGCTAGATTTACTAAGCTGTGGGCAGGGCCGCCATCAGGAAAGTGACAGCCAGGAGTACTGTCCCGGACCTGCAGCTGATGGGGGGCCTACCATCTTTACAGGGCCAAAGCACATGGAAGAATTTCCTTGTGGACTGGCCAGATGGTAACGCAGGTCTGCAAGGTCCCACCCACATGATGTCACCAGTGACATTAAATAGGGGGTGTGGCCCATCTGGTGGGTCCTGGACCCCAGAAATTCTGAAGGCAGCCCTGGCTGTGGGAATAGTAAAGTGGAGATGTTGCCTGTAGCAACCATTAAGATTCTAGCTCTCATTTTCCTATTACATACTAGAGAATGTCAGCTAGAATCTGATTGGTTGCTATGGGCAACGTCTCCACGTTTTCATTCCCACAGTTTATAGTCCTTATGGAGATCCGCTTCAGAACTTCTGAACTGCAGCTGTTATATTCAAGGGGATTTACACAAGCAATTGGGAACACAGTCCAGAATCTGTAGAGTAGTTAGTAACTACTGACAGAAGAGTTCACAAGCGAAAAAAAATCCATAGTTCAACAAATTGTTTTGTGGATGAGGTTTAATGCACTGTGTGACGCTGGGATTAGTTTTCATGCCTGATGTACACAACATTTATAGAGCCCAAAGGTCACACAAATCTTTCCTCCATGCCTAGTTGATTTCTTATAGCACAGAATCCCACTCCATTCAGCCTATGTTGATGCATCCAGTGCATTGCACTAGGTATACAGAGCTAGATGGCAATACAGAAAACAATAGCAGCGGAACAGATAATATCATATTAAAACAGTGAAGAATGCAAAATATTGGTTATTGGTTATATCAACCACACTGCATTAATCCGGGAGTCGTTAGCACTTAACCAGTGAGAAAGAAATATAAGTAAATGTTCATTTAAATGTTAATTATTATATATGTTTGTCAACAGATTACATACAACCTCTGTGCTTGCCGGAGAGCCAACAAGAGTTTCCATCAGGGCTAAACTGTTCCATTGCTGGGTGGGGTCGGTTGGAAAGTCAAGGTAATAACTGCATGAGAATGTAAACTTCTCCAAAGGAAAAACTGAGATTTTACCTAATAGCAACCAATCAGATTCTAGCTTACACTTTGTTACATACTAGAGAATGTCAGCTAGAATGTGATTGGTTGCTATGTCTTCATATTTCTTTTTGAAAAGTTTAGCAAATTTAACCCGTCCTTTACAGTAAATTGTTACCAGAAAATGGGTCTAAATGTTTGGTTTATATAATATACCTCACTTTTTTTTTTTTAAATGACTGAATCCAGTTTATTCAGAAGTCAAGTTAAATTCAATTACAAAGGACCCGATTCACAGTTAAGAAAATGCTGTATTTTAGGTGCGTATATTTAGGAAGGGTTATACTGCGCATGCATAGTTCCTTAGTATACGCAATATACGTAGGGCTTAAGAACGCGACAGCTCTAAATCACCATTATCTCCTATTTCTTCTAGATTCGTAGTGACTTAAGAAGGAAGGGGCGTGTTGGGAAAACTTAAGAATGAAGATAAGAAGATTGGGTGGAGGGGGGAGGCATTTAAATAAGGAAAGCTGGGCGCAGTTAGGCACAAATGTTCTTAATTAGCCTCCCTACACACACAACTAAGAACTTTAAGTTAAGGTAGCCCTATGGCATTCTTAAGTTTGTTAAGAAGCTGAATATCGAGGATGTGTCAGGAGAGTCGCCTAGCTACTAGTTGCGTATAATTAAGAACCTAAGGCCTTCTTAAGTGTTTGTCAGGTCCAAAAAAACTAGGATTGGGTGGAGGGGGGGGGGGCATTTAAATAAGGAAAGCTGGGCGCAGTTAGGCACAAATGTTCTTAATTAGCCTCCCTACACACACAACTAAGAACTTTAAGTTAAGGTAGCCCTATGGCATTCTTAAGTTTGTTAAGAAGCTGAATATCGAGGATGTGTCAGGAGAGTCGCCTAGCTACTAGTTGCGTATAATTAAGAACCTAAGGCCTTCTTAAGTGTTTGTCAGGTCCAAAAAAACTAGAATGTCCACATTTACTGATAATTATAGATAACCTCATGTTATAACATATCTTGATATATTTAGAGGTCTATTAAATATTGAAAAGAGATCACAGCTTAAATTCAGGAATTTAAAGGTTCTCCTAGAACGTATTAAGCTGGGCTGCATCCCTACAAAATCACAAATGCATTTCATTTAATATAGTAAGAAAATTTATCCCTGAGATCAGCTAAAAATTAATGTCATAAATTTTAAATAAAAAACAAAAAAAGACACGTTATGGTACCTGGCATCATTTTTTTAGCTCAATTACATAAGACAGATATTGCATTATATTTAGCCTGTTATTTTGCAGTGTACATGTGTAAGTAGAATCTAACTAGCACATTTGTTTTAGTTTATTTATTTTGCTTTGGTCATCCCGATTGAGAGCAGCTGTTATCTTTCTACTAACATTATTAACAGTGAGAGGGAGATACTAAGGCCCGTATATTGCATATACGTTCGGTGTTTCCCAAAATTTGATACTGCGCACTTTTCATTACGTAGATTGCGTATATGCGGTGTGAAAGATACTACACATGCGCAGTATCAAATATCAGGAAACACCAGTGTTGTGAATCCAACTGTGTATCTATCACTATTTAAGCCTAACCTCTATATGTTTGTTATATGATACCACTGACATTGGGCTATCGGTTGCATCACTTTCGAAACTGTGATTGCCAGAGCAACAGCAGCATATCCTTAATCTTAGGTTACCACTTTGTGTATATGGATATTCATTATGAAATTAAAGTATTGTAGCACAAAGTACAGTGGGGCTCAGAAACAGCTTTCCCATCTAAGATGCATCTTTCACGACATGGTAGGAAAGATAGATTGTAGCCTATTTATTTACTAAATCATTAAAACTGTTGCTGATTTCTTGCAGAGGTCAAGGACCATATTCACAGTTAAGAGTGACCTAGGTGCGGGCAGATCCGCTCCTAACTCACTATTCCAGCCCCTAACCCGTCCTCTTTTTTAGATACGTTATGGCACTTACTTCTCCAAACTCAGCATGGACATTGCCTATCATTGTCTCCAACCCCCCCTCCCCGGAAAATCTAAATCCCTCCCCTTGCCTACTTCTTCCTAATCACTCCCCAAGGCGGCATTACTCCACCTCTTTCTACTTAAACTACTCCATGTAGTCTTTAAAGACTGCAAGGAGGCAATCTACGTACCTAACTGGCATGCGTAGTAGGTCATTCCGGCAAAATACGCACTTAAGAAGCACAAGTTTCCTAAGTGTGAATCAGGGCCCAAATAATAAAGCTGATATCACCCATTAATTTCCAGGCTGACTCATACACTCTCTCTATGACATTGAATGGGTCAGCTCCATTGTCAATGATCTCTGCAGGAAGCCAGTAGCCGCTAAATGATAAGTAAAGTTTTATTGATATGTAAGTTTTAATGACTTCTAAAAACCCCTTTCATCTTTCCCCAGCAGGTGGGCCCACCATGTATACCCTCCAAAGCACATAGGCTTCCAGTGTAAAATAGTGGTATTTGTGAAGGCTAATGCTGCTTTTCCAACTACATTTATGGATATGTTGAATAACGATCCCAATAATTTATAGTGTCACACACAGCAATGCTGGTGCAATAATCCAGCATCTCCAGCAATGCTGGCAGCTGTATCCATAACACCGTTAAAAAAATATTAATAATTCTAGAACCAAAAAACAGCTTGTGTTCATTGTATCTATTCATAGCATTATTACTATGAACAGCTGTGCATCCATTTTATGAATTCTTGACAGTTAGATGTTTCTTAGAAATTCATTTTTTCTAGAATAAGATTATATGAGAGGTCTGCAATGCAGCAGATAGAGTCGGTGCTTTCATTTGTTTCTAGCTGCAAAGATTTTAGTCAACAGAAAGCAAGTTTAGAAAAAAAAAACCCTCCCTCTAACAATCTCATCAAGTTTATTATGCTGTATTTCTAAATCTAAATTTATGTGATGAAATCATTTTAATAACCCTATAAACTAGCACTGTTTATTGCATCTATGATAATAAAATCCTAGTAATTACTGACCTGCCTTGCAATCAGGCCACCAATTTAAAATCACAACTGCTGGGAAATGCTGATTCAATGGATATGTTGTGTAAAAACGGACAGCTTGAAATTAAATTATCTGCACTGCCGGCAATGATACATGTGACCGGCCATCCTACCCTGTTTTTTTATAGCTCAGGAATTAATGTTTAACACTTCTCATTCTGAATGTTCTCCTCTATCCCACCAGGTGCTATTCCAAATATATTGCAAGAAGCGAGCGTCCCACTGATAACGAATGAGAAATGTCAACAGAATATGCCTGAGTATAACATAACCAACAGCATGGTGTGTGCCGGATATGATGAAGGAGGAATAGATACCTGTCAGGTACCATCTGTCCTTTTGTGCCATAGAGACATGGGGCCTGATCCAGATCTACGCTTGCATGCGAGCTGACGCTGATCGTAAGCATAAAAACGGCAGAAAAAAACGCACTGCGCATGTGCAGAGTGACAACTTCCGGTCGTACCTTTTCGTAGCGGCGATTCTGGCGTCCGTATTGTTTGCGTTTTTTACGACGACGGGGCGTGTTTATAGTACGAAGTTAGTACGGACGCTGGAGTTAAGGAATGTAGGCGGGGGGAGCCATTTAAATTGTACAGTATGTTCGTGCTTAGCCCGCTACGAACAGCGCGTCTATACGAAAATACGTACGAATACAGGGAAAAGTTAGGGTAGGGTTCGGCGGGTGTAATGAAAGGAAGGTAAGGGGAGTGTCGTGGGAGTGAAAGTTTTTACGCTGCAGCGGTAATACGCTCCGCTCTCATGCGTAAGTCTAGATCAGGCCCATGGGGCCAGATTTACTAAGCTGCGGGTTTGGAGAAGTGGAGATGTTGCCTATAGCAACCAATCAGATTCTAGCTTTCACTTTCCTATTACATACTAGTAAATGTCAGCTAAAACCTAATTGGTTGCAATGGGCAACATCTCCACTTTTCCGAACTCCCAGCTTAGTAAATATGGCCCATTGGAATTACAAACAGTCTGGAAGAACTTCAGATGGGGGGAGGGCAAATTGCACTATTCCCTTCAACTGTTGCATTTTTCGTCCAAACTGCGCAGCCACAGGGAGTTGGCGGTTCGGAGCATGGGTTGCCTAGTCTGTCGCGGTAACTTTAAGCTGCCTGCAGTTCCCCATTGCTGAGTAGACGCTGTCAGCTTCTGCCAACTTCAGCTTTTCTCTGTGGCTCCTCCATCCTGGCAGTAAGAGACAGCAACTCAATGGTCGGAGCCATTGTCTCTCATAGACATTGTCTCCTCACAGTAGGAGCCACAGTACTAAGCTTTCCATTACTGCTTGATATCTAGGGAATAGGAACACACACACACACACAAACATCCCTTTCTTCTGGTGCCTATGCAAGCAAGGCCTGACCCCCATTACTGCCGTTGGACTGTGCTCCGCCTGTAAAGCAAAATATCATCCTAAGCAACCAAAAGGGAGGGAGAGAAAATCACAGGAACAAAGAGGCGGAGCAAACCATTCATACTACTTATAAAGTCTACCCTAATTAAACTAACCCCTCCCCCTACTATCCCCTTAACCAATAATATTATTCTAAGCCCTATCATGCCTGGAGGCAGGACCGTATTGAGGGCCATGTGGGCTTGGGGCTGAAAATTATCAAGGGCCCACACTCTATAGAATGCTTTGGAGGAGGATGTCAGTTTCTGACATTCATCCGAATGCATTGCAGTGTGGGGGCCTATTTTCAGATGGAGGCCTGGGACTGTAGATCCATTAGCCCCATTGTTAATCTGGCCCTGCGTGGAGGTGTGGTTAAGCCCCAGCCTAGCATTTATGCTCACTCAGACCTATCACAGTCCTAGGTTGTCTAACTGTATGCCTTAATTCAGGTCCTGTGAGTGGATAAAGATTTATGTCTGCTTGGGAATACAGTAGTTGGATGCCTACAGTGCATAACATTGACTGGGAATTAGCATACCTGACTGTGATACACTCTCTCACGCTGAGATTATGATATGCTTTGCTAACCTTCATGACAGTGGCAGCACAGTAGTCACAACTGCAGGCTCTCATTCTATAGATTGCTTTCTAAGAACGCGTTGGCGGGTTTGGAAAAAAATAATCCCAAAGGTATTTTTATTTAATAACAGAGCTCTTCGTAGAAGGCTCAGGCAACAAAAGAGCCTTGTGGCTTTATAAGTCCCTATCATACAATCACAGATTACGGAGAGATGAGAAGATTTTTTAGCAGCCTCTCTTGATATAATGCAGTGTAAGATATAGACGGAACCTTTTCACATACAGATGGAGAGGCAATAAGTAGGCTTGTGAGCTTTGCACAGCATGTTCATCTGACTATAAAAAGAACACAATATGCATTTAAAACCATGGATGGGCAAAAATGAGAAATGTTATGTTCACAAACTCATAAGGATTATTTTTAAAAAATGACACCACCCTTTAAACTGACCAGTCTGCCCTAGTGTGAGAAACAGTGGCGTTGCTTCTTAAAAATTGAACGAAGGTAAGATAAATGATGGCTCCCCCAACCTGCCACCCGCCCATGAGCTGGGCACCCTCCCCGTCCCATCCCCCCCATACAATCAGCAACACACATCCCTTCAGCATAGGCTGACTGGGTGATCTATGTCATATCTCAAAATTACCCTGCATGCAATGGCCTTAGTCTGACATCATCAAATGAATGCAGGGAGCTCAGGGCATTGGTTCCTCCCCCTGTAGCTTCTGATGCAGTGATTGGAAGCTGCAGGGAGAAAGACAGCCCCCGAGCTCCCTGCATTACAGATCTTTATCAACTGCTGCCGCTCACACGTAGGAGCCACAGATTACTTGCAAATAATCTGCGGCTCCTATATCCTACGAGTGACAGCGGCTGCAGGCTCAGTGGCAGCCCTGGACTGGCAGATACAATGGTAAAGTGTTCCACTTCAGGGCTGGCACCTGGAGGGCCGCAACTTCATTGACGTTGGTAGTTCTGCCACTGGTGAGAAGACTGAAATGTAACAATATCATAAGGCATTGCCTGCGAGGTAGCACATGCCCACTGAATAGGGCCACTTACCATACTGCCCAGTCAACAAGAGGCTGAAACTAGCAACAGTAACAAAAAATCACAGGCTGCGCTTCTACTTCAATATATGAAAGGTGTGCAGGTGTATATATAAATGTAGAGGTGCAGCCAAGGACCAAAATGACCACTGTGCAACTACAAGGAACAAAAGAGAGGTCCGGCGCTCCAAACAAACATTATATAACTCTATGTGTCCGAGAGGCTGAAATCCTTATGAAAAAAAAATAAAACAATAAAATGACCGGATTCGGAGGCGCAAGCAAATTATAGCGCAGCATGTGTGCCGTACCTGCGGACAGCGATTGTAGTCATGGTGCATGCGATCCTAAGGCACACGAATCGGTACTTCTGTATCGCTATTAAATATGGCACGTAATGTATGGACACAAAGCAGACTAGTTCAATGCAGCTACATACCTAAGTGCAGGGAAGATACACTGTAATGTTTAATGTAAATAAATCTTATGTATAGTGAGAAGAATTCTATAGCAATATAATCACATTAAAATGCTAGAATTTAATGTCTTCCTTAAAAAATATGAAAATAATGGAATAAAAAAATAAAATAAATGCACTTATTACATTATTATCTAAACCCACTGCCTGGACATCATCCTAGACTCCTCCCTCTCCTTCACCCATCACATCCGCACCTCTCACAGTCCTGCTGTTTTCATATCACGCATCACACCCCTCCTCTCCACTGACTAAAACCCTTACACACTTTCTTGTCCTCTCACATCTCAACTACTGTAACCTCTTCCTTTCTGGTCTCCCACTGGCCCACCGCACTTCACTTTAATCCATACTAACTACTGCGTCTAGACGAATCTGCCCCTCCCACCACTCCCCCTCTACCTCT
>WWET01001711.1:134620-148586 GCA_011038615.1 Limnodynastes dumerilii | reverse complement strand
CCAGAAGGGGGAAGGTGAGCGGAGGGGGGGGTGGGGCCTTTCAATTTTACACTATGGGCTTTGAGACTTATGTGCGGTTTAATGGTCCATACAACTGCTTATCCCACAGGAGACCTAAGGGTGGTCTATGGCTGTGTAACTGCTGCCAAGTCCGCCCAAGAAAGGGGAGTGACCGGAGAGTTCACTTCCCGCTTGTGTATCAGTCACATACCACGCCCGCTTGCTTCATAGCATCAGATATATATATATTGAATAATATGGCCCTTATTCATACCTAAGAAGCAGATGCTTCTTAGATGCGGATCCTTAGTAAATGACCTACTATGCATGCGTTAGGTCATTTACACAATCTACGTACCTGTTATGTAGGTAGATTGCCTCTGTGTGGTCTTTAAAGTGGGAGGGATTTAGATTAGCCGGGGAGGTCAGGGGGGAGGTGGAAAGAGGCGCGGAGAGATAAAGGTAGCCCTATGGCACTCGCAAGTGCCATAAGGTAGCTAGAAACGGGGGGCAGGACAGGGGCAGAATGGGGGAGTTAGGTGCAGATCTGTAATTCACCCGGATCTGTGAATACGGTCCTATGACACTAATACAACAAATAACTGATAATAATATAACACTGAATAATATGGGAACACAACTGCTAAAACGGTTCTCAGAGACACGTGTTTCATACCTCAGTATTTTCTGCTTATAATAAGAAATAAACTCATTTTTCTGAAGATACCTGTTTTTCAAACTTTTTTTTTTTTTTTTGCAAAAATCAGCAACATCATCATATCTACAGCAGCCAATCAAATTAAGTAGAATGATGGAATGGTTCGCTCATATCATAATCATAATTACTGCGTTGAAATAAAGCCTACGCTGCTGGTTTTATTCAGTGCAACAGCAGCATTATTGGAATTATTTATTGCCGGCTGTTGTTCTTATATCTTATTGATCTAGAAAGTGAGCGTTCCATTCTTGCAAATGAAGTTTAACTGAGCTGTTTCAGTTTAATAGATATAAATCACCTGTTTCTGCCACAACAACGTGAGACGAATCATCCGGCCTGCCAGTGGCAAATGGTATGTCTGTTGTCACAGGAGACAGTGGGTCTGAAAATCACAAGCAAAACGTATTATTATTATCATTAGTGTTGGAACTGCTATTATATATAGACATTCACAGAGGGACACGGGTGTAAGCACATTTTTCTTTGCCTTGTGAATGGAGTAATAGAGGAAGTGAGGAGACATGCAGTATTTGAGGTCAGATTGGGAGATAGATTCATTATCAGCCAATCAGATTCTAGTTAGACTCTACTGCAGTGCTCTATATAACCTGACATGGGTAATATGGGATCATTACACTCCACTGCTTACTTTGGAGAATGGCCTAGAATTCATTCATGACAATTGCATGCTGGTTTATAGGTTTATATATAGCGCTATCAGATAACATAGTGCTTTACAGAGAATATTTCACATTCGTCCCTGCCCCATTGGAGCTACATTCTAAGTTCCCAGACACATACACACAGACATATACACACACACACACACTAGGGGTAATTTATTCAGCAGCCAATTAACCTACAGCATGTTTTATGGAGTGTAGGAGGAAACCGGAGCACCCGGAGAAAACCCACACAGACACAGAGAGAACATACAAACTCCACACAGACAAGGCCGGAATCCGGGAATCAAACTCATGACCTCAGTGCTGTGAGACACAAGAGCTACTCACTGAGCCACCGTGCTGTCCATATGCTTTGAGCATGATGGGCATCCTCCCTATAGAAATTCTGTGTTGCACCTGCCTAGTATAAAGAATTAAATCAATATAGTTCCAAAATGTATTAGATTGTAAATACATTGGGGTAGATCCTGACCCCTGCACGCTTTACGTGTGTGCGGAGTCCATAGTTACGCCCACTGCAGTCCTCACAGTCGGTAGGAAATTCCTACATTAACTTTTACGACTAGGTCTGTGGCCGCAGACCTAGTCGTAACAGTGCTTCCCTGCCCCGCCCCCTCATTTACATTTCTATCTCCGCCTTTATGGTGGGGATACAGCCATCGTAACTTAAGAGTCTGCCCCTTCAGCATAAGTACTCACGTACTGCATTACATACGTTAGTACTTACGCACGCAGAACAGCTGGCACGCACAAGCGCAGATGTTCCCAGACAGGGGACTTACACAAAGGACTTGCATAAATCCCCGGTTGGCCGTAGTTAAGGATCCAGCCCATTGTTTTGATTAGCGGTAATTATAGCCAACAGACAAATTTTACATTCTTTCTAGAATTATTTGTGAAGGGAACTAATGAATGTTTCTCTACACTGAATTTGGTCATAATGGACCGGATCCAGACTTGTGTCCAGCATCCCACTTACACACGCAACGTGCCCCCCAGATATTATGTGCATTTTACACACGTGACTTCTATCCTACGGAACTAAGTTCAATATGATAGATGTAACATACGCAGGGGCTGTGCTTCCTCTTCACCCGCTAAGATGTGTAGGGTAAGCATTTAGGGCCATATGCAGACTACCGGACGTAAAACATATAAAAGCGGTGTTTAGCGTTTTTTTCCTACTGCGCGAGCGTCGTACATTTTTACGTTATCTACGTATCTTTTCCTTACATAGATTGCGTAAATGCAGTCTTTCAGAAAAAAAACGCTAAACACCAGACGTATATGTTATACGTCCAGTAGCCTCCATAAGGCTTAATTTGTACAGTGGGGTTGGATTTTAACGTTACTGAGCGGATCAATTTTCCATTACAGGTACAGGTTAGTTTAGTCATAGAATCATAAGCCAGTGGGTTGAAATACTTAATATTGATCTTAGAATATGCTCTATGCAGGGGAGGGTTTCTGACTAAACAGTGCTGGCCGGCAGACACTCTCTATCTACAGCTCCGATTAGAGGATGGCTATTATGACCCAGCCAGGAGCAGAATAGGGAGCTGCTGTCAGTGTGTGCCCTGAAGAAGGTATCAGCGGTTTCCTGGCTGCTGGTTTTCCAACTATCACTATTCATAAGCAAGCTGTGAAAGTCTGGACTTGAGATACGTGCATGGTAACATTGCATCATGTCTCGAAATTCGATTATAGCAAAACAGAAGGGAACCATGCACAATTATTATCTTCTACTTAATTATGTTTCCATCTTTATATACTGCCATAAATATGTCCTTTATAATCCAGTTATTTCCTTTAGTCTAGTGAATTTCTGGATATTTGTCATACGATTGGAAGGCTTTACAGTTTCTTACCGTACTCTGGATTTGCTCTGTCTCCTAATTCTTTGTCTAGGATATTTTCTGTTAAAAAAAATGAAAAGTAATAATTGCAGAATTCGATCAGCTAAAAGTATAACCAGCAGATATTTCTCTTGCAGTTACTGGCTCGTATCATGTAAACTGGATTGTTTGTACTTACTACTACATTGCTGTCCAATTTCTCTTTCTATATGATGAGTAACACAAACGTGTGTACTTTTTCTTTCCATACTAAAATCACCCTCAGTCCTGCTACTAACATTGCTGTCTGACTGATTATACAGAGCACTGACACTGTTAGCATACACCCTGTCTCTCTCCATAGTAATATCCCCTCAGTCCTGGTAGTAACACTGCTGTGTGACTGATCATACACAGCACTGAGCACTGTTACCATACACCCTGTCTCTCTCCATAGTAATATCCCCTCAGTCCTGGTAGTGACACTGCTGTGTGACTGATCATACACAGCACTGAGCACTGTCACCATACACCCTGTCTCTCTCATTAAGGGAGGTATAATTTGTAGAGAGGGATGTAACAGAGGGGGTGGCTGGTGTAATGTGTGGAGAGGGATGTAACAGGAGTCTAATACATCATATGGGGAAAAGTCAAATATTTCCAGGAGAAATGTAATATGTAATTTGGGGAGTAGGATGTACCTGAATGGGGGAGGTATAATAAATAATATGAAAAGAGGAAAATTTAATCTTGGGCCTAAAATTAACCAAAACTGAGCCTTACATATAAATGTTACGCTAATTATTCTATTTCTTTAAAGTTAATTATTTTGGACTCAATAAATGAATCATTTTTGCAAAGTGGTACTTCACCCGGTTCCTTAGCGGGTAAGTGGTACTCAACAAAAAAAGGTTGAGAACCCCTGCTATAGAGTTTAAACAAGGGTTGCAGACTTTTAAAAGCTTCCCTCCGGTGATTTGTGTCATCACCCTCCCTGTCCCTGGCACCACTAGCAAACTAGTGTTGCCAGGCCGGGGGGCAGGACTTGAGGCTGTGGTTTAATGGTAACCACAAGCCTCTAGTCCCTTGCAGGAGATTTGCCGGCTCTCCGGGATACAGGGAGAACTGCCCGAATTTCGGGAGTCTCCCTGACATTCCGGGAGAGTCTGCAACTATGGTTTAAACTTGCAAGCAGAGCCATCTTACTCACACAGTCTATCTGCTACTAAACAGATATGCTCTTATAATGATTGTTAAAATTGTAAAGAGCTATGTAATATGAAAATGGGTTAATAAATTAATTAATTAAATACTTGATTCATATCACTAATCTATTTTTATTAATACCTATGTAGAGTGTTCTGCCACAAAAAAGGAAGCATATTAAGTACCTTAATCCCATCAAATTATGCATGAACTTAGTACTGCAAATGAATACTAAGGCAGAGATAACAGCTCTTGTAATTCGTAGCATTGCAGACCAAGATTCGAGACAAAGGATACTCTTTATTAGAATGAATGCTCTCTCATGCTGAAATTCAGACACCTCATTTGCTCTTACATTAGACTTTAATTCTTCTTACTAAGCATAACACCAGAATTCCCACCCACATAATAACAATGAACACATTTTAAGTTGTTCTTGAATATTTCAGTCTCTGCTTTTTTTGTTGAATAAGGTCACCACCTTAAAACCTTGAAATGGAGATCTAATAAGTAACTGAGAATGGTTACAGCAGTATGTCTATAATTTATACATTGTTAAAGTCTTAGATGGAAGGTTGCAGACACCTGATAATATTCCTAGTTATCCATTTTTAAAAACGTACTAATAGCCACAAATGTTATGGGAATCTTGTTAATATAATTTTAAAATGTAAAGACAGTATAAAGTAGATTAAAAAAAAAATAGTATATATAATATATATATAAAACACTATTCTACATAAATTGATGGGAGAAGAACACTCTGGCCCATATTCAGAGTACCGGACGTATAAAATATACCTACGGTGTTTAGCGATTTTTACTACTGCGCATGCGTAGTCATTTTTGATTTAAAAAAAATAGTATATATAATATATATATAAAACACTATTCTACATAAATTGATGGGAGAAGAACACTCTGGCCCATATTCAGAGTACCGGACGTATAAAATATACGTACGGTGTTTAGCGATTTTTACTACTGCTCATGCGTAGTCATTTTTAACGTAATCTATGTATCTTTTTCTTACGTAGATTGCGTAAGAAAGACCGAAAGACGTGAAAGACCGCATTTACGAAGAAAAAGATACGTAGATGACGTAAAAAAATTACTACGTATGCGCAGTAGTAAAAATCGCTAAACACCGGAAGTATATGTTATACGTCTGGTACTCTGAATACGGGCCTCTATTCTACAGAAAGTCAATGAATCAGAAGAGACTACGCTACAGAAATTCATGGGAAAAAAACACTTAACTTTATAGAAAGTTAATGGATAAGAACACTCTACTATACTATAAGTGAATGAGCAAGTTCACTCTATAGAAAGTCACTGGCAAAAACACTTAATAAAAAAGACAATGGATAAAACATTCTCCTCTACAGAATGTCAATGGGTAAGTAAACTCTGCTTTAAAGAAAGAAAATATAAAATAACATTATGCCTTATGGAAAGTCAAAACACTTGGTAAACAGTAAAATGTGAAATTCACATAAGTCAAGGGTAAATAATGCTAGATTACCTACCTGAAGGGTATTTACATATAAAATTGTGCTTCATGTTACACCGGTCATCATTCCACTGATACATGTATGGCCCCCCAATGCCAGGATTAGCAGTTGGCTGATGGTACATCACGACACATGCTTCACTACCACAAGATGGTTCATCTGCATACCAGTTCCTATCACAAAACATAAAAGGTTTATTTACAGTATTTTTTTTATATTTAACAGCAATATTTTACATAACTTCAATAAAAGTTCTGCAAGTTACTTAAACATATAATGGCCATGGTCACAGCTAACCAGGAAGCAGAGTTTAGCTAGGAGCCTGGTGTTCAGTAGAGCCCCTGATGGTGGGGATAGGTTGGGCTGCTGATTCCTAGCAGGTCGCAGTTCCTGGACACCACTACTTACAGATGAAGGACACCGACAGTCAGAGATAGTATAAGGGCAAGAATGAACAGTCCTGAAAACAGGAAAGGCATAGAAGAGGTACTCATAGTGGAAGATGAAATAACACTGGGAAAAGAATGGCAAGGTGGACAATTCCAGAAAGGACAAAAGACACAAAACAAAGGCAAGGGCTCACAACCAGACTAACCACAGTCACTCAGCAACAGAGGGAAAATGGCAGGAGAACAGGGAGAAATTAGGACTATGGCAAGGAGCAGGAGACTGGATCTGGAACCACAGGAGAACACCGGGAACACAGGAACAAGGATAAAGGCAATATTCAAAACTCGCAATGCTTAGTAAAAAGGTCACTAGCAGAGACTAGAGACGGAGAGCAGGAGAAGTACAGTGGAATCAAACACTATAACCACTGCACTGGCCCACGCTGTCGTTTCTTAAAAAGAGGCTGCTGACCAGTGATTGGTAGTAGCCCTCCAACCAGGACACCAAAATACTTCACTGGGGGTAGTGCATGGCCACTGGGCTAGCTGCTAACAACACTCCCACATGACTAATTTGAATTCAGGAATAGGAAGTCATGGCACTGAGGGAAAGTGACATCATTGGGGGCAGGTAAGTGCTTTTGCTAATTGTGACAGCATGTAACATAAGCAAGAGCAAAAAAAGGAGCTAATAAGCAGCTCAGCTAAACTTAAATGAACTGAAGGGAATAAGGGATGGATTAAAAATGTACATACTGAATTATAGTTTCTACACTATGTGCGGTGTAAGTTCATTAACACCCCTTGCATTGCAACTTGCTTTATCCAGGTACAGATTTGCTATTTCTTTATTGTCATACAGTCATCACAGCCATACCTGGTCTCTAAGTACAGTGGCAAAAGCTTTTTTGTATCCACACTTATCCAGTTCTGCCCATGTCCATAAAGCGGTTGGTTTAGTACTTGAACATAAAAACCTCTACGCTAAATGCTGTACTATAATTGGATTTCTTTTTTACTCTTACATAGAACATCTTTGTTTGAGCTGCTTACCACCTAAAGACTGTGTTTTACTGCTTCAGAGCAGGGAGCTGACAAATAGACAAAATCCTTCTGTTTCACCATATAAAATAAAGGAAAAGAGGCCACAAAGAAAGGAGCATTACATACACCCAGCTTGGCATTGTAGGAAAAATAGCAAATAGCTTTGAGGACCCAGAAACGTGGCAAGACTGGTGAGTACTGAGCAGAGGCTGTCACTGCTTCAGTGACAGTCTCCGACGAGCTGCAGCAGCTGCGCGCCGGGAGAGGGACGCCGTCAGGGAACCAGGAAGCAGGTAAGTGCGGCGTCTGCCGCGGTTCGTGATAGTTACACAATCATTTCCAGCATGCTTTGCAGGGTTTTAGCTCAGTGGCGTAATTACCATTTGTACAGGGGGTGTTGTTGCTACAGGAAGTAACAGTCGCTCCTCTGCACTGATTGTTCTCTAGACCAGTGCTCCTCAACCAGTGTGCCATGAGATGTTGCTAAGTGTGCCGTGGTACAATGCCTCCAACAGGAGAAAAAGCACTGGATGATAGGGGGATATTGGGGAGGCAGCAGACACATGATGGGGGATACTGGGGAGGTTGGACAACACATGAATGGGGACTACTGGAAAGGCTGGAGACACATGAATGGGGGCTATTGGGGAGGCTGCAGACACCTGATGGGGCTACTGGCTAACATAGTTAATATTAGTTATAAGAAAAAAAAAGTTACAATTAAATGTAATTTCTGTATATGTACATATATACTTTGTAACTGCTGTTTTTTTGTATATTTTGCTTTTGGTGTGCCACGGATTTCTGGGAAGGGCTTAGGTGTGCCACAGAATTCTGGGAAGGGCTTAGGTGTGCAGAAGGTAAGAAAAAAAGGTTGAGGAGCACTGCTCTAGACAAGCTGTCAGAGGTTGGCAGCTTAAGTGCTCAGCTTTCAACTGCTGGCAATGTAATTATAAATAGCGCTCAGCATTCATACAGGGATTGCGGAGCGCTAATGTAAGCTACCAGCCTCCAACAGCTTCTCTCAAACATGTGAGACAAGGCATTCGGCCCATGCTCTGCCATCTTCTGACACAGGTCTCACCCCATCCAGACTCGGGCCTGACCTTCTTGCTAAGGGACCCGAGCCGGTCAACTTCTGCCCCTGTAACGGCTTTGTCTAGAGCAGGCATGTGAAACCCAAAACCCCACCTGGGCCAATCAATCAAAGTATAGAATTGTGTGGGCTACAAGAAAAATAAAAAGCGTCATCAAACATCCACCAGTATTCCCCATCCATGTCCCTCCAGCCTCCCCAGTATTCTCCATCATATGTTTTCAGCATACCCAGTATTCCCCATCATGTGTCTCCAGCCTCCCCATTATTCCCCATCATGTGTCTCCAGCCTCCCCATTATTCCCCATCATGTGTCTCCAGCCTCACCAGTATTCCTAATTATGGGTTCCTAGCCTCACCAATATTTCCCATCATGTGTCTCCAGCCTCCCCAGTATTCCCCATCCTCTGTCTCTATCTTCCAACATTCACCATCATGTGTCTTCAGCTTCACCAGTATTCCCCATCATAAGTAAACAGCGTCTTTAGTATTTCCTATCATGGGTTCTTAGCCTCCCCAGTATTACCCATCATGTGTCTCCAGCCTCCCCAGTATTCCCCATCATGTGTCTCCAGCTCCCAGTATTCCCCATTCATGTCTCTCCTAGTAATATTGCAAAAAATATGTGGACAGCAGGTTTAAGCATGCTCGGACTTTTGGGAAGTTTCAAAACAAAAGTTATCCAGACAGGTCAAATATTGTTAAATACACTGCAGATAAAGTTACTGAAGACACATAAGCAAACTTTATCATAAAATTAACATAAAACCTTTATCAAACATATAAAAATTTTGTACCATTAACATCTGTAAGTTTCTCTCTCATTTCCCAATTCCCCATTGTAAAAGTAAAACATGTTTTTTATTTAATCAAACTAAAAATAGAGACATGTGTTTTGGATTATTATAGAATGAGCCAATACATCTCTTTCTTGAGCATATCCAGACATTCAATTATAGTTCTATCTTATTAACATCCTATCAGAATCTCAATGAACTGATTACTGTACATTATGCAGAATTAGCAGTGAAATGCTTGATAATTACATGAACTGAGAGGTGCTCCCATCAGTCCATTTGTAGAGATCTGGACAAGCCCCCGATGAAGCCGTTGATTCCAGGTTTCTTGAGAACCCGATCCAGAAATCCCCATCGGATTTGCCTGAGCCTGAGTTTGTGAGATTTTGCAGCATTCTTTCAATGAGTTTTTGCTCAGCTTCACTTTCAATGCTTAAAAGATGGCCCCCTTCCCCTTCACAGACCTGGTGTGCCTGCTGATAGCCCACTCGTGCTGTGAGGTCTTGAAAATAAGCAATCTTGTAGCAGGGATGTTTATAATCTGCATAGCAAACCTTCCGACCTGTAACAAAAATATACAGCAAATGTAAGAATGTATAAGAGAATTTAAAATCAAGTCAAGATATATTGGCAGTGGCGATGAACTAGGGTTGTTTTTGATGCCGGACTACAAATTTCTAGCTACAGATGTGATAATATACACCCTTACCCTCAATGGTGCTTCTTTCGCAACATATAGAGACTTTGGACTGGATCCAGACTCCCGCACACTTTCAGGCACAGCAGCCTTAAGTCGCATTTGCGGCTAACCACTCCGTCCGACCACTGATCTGCTGTGGGGAAACCTCCCTCACTGTACAATTTACATACTTATCCCCACCTACTTTGGCGGGCGGAGGGGAAGCACAGCCTCTTCCCACCTAAATGTCATTGTAGGAAACTAAGTTCTGTACAATGGTAGGACTTATGTTTGTATGCGCCCTCCAGTCAATTTAGCCCACTTATGTACCTTGCGTGCGTAAGTGGGCTATCGGCCATAGTTCTGGATCTGGCACTTTATTATTAAATAAAGCATTAAAGTTTGTTTACTCACCATTTAGTTGTAATCGGGACACCAGCTGAGTGTGTTCAATAGAGCTGATTATTTATATACACAATGTGAACTTAAGGGCTGAAACCTGTAATACTCACTGTGCTTGGTAGCTCCCATTCTGTGTATGAATAGGTGACATCAGCTACATTGATTGTGCTCAGCAGGAGTCCTGATTACAACTAAATGGTGGGTAAACAGACTTTAATGCTTTATTTAATAATAAAGTGCCAAAGGTGGGCTAAATGGACTGGAGGGCGCATACAAACGTAAAACTAACAGTCCTACCATTGTAGAGAAGTAGAAAGGGGCTGTGCTTCCCCACCGCCCGCCAAACTGGGGGGGTAAGTATGTAAATTATACACTATACATGGCATTTCACAACATATATGGTGGAATTTTCTCGCTTTGGCAAAAGGTGTATATGGTCACATCTGAATACACCAATAACAGAATTACATTTATCAATATTTCAACAAATAATTTATATAATTCTAAAATCTACTTTTACATTTTGCGCAGACACATGCTTCAATGCTACCCTACTATAATGTATTTTACTCCATCCAAATGTAAATAAAATGACATTTCTGAATATTAGAAGCCATTTTTGTTCAAAATATAAATCAAATTCATTTCAATTTACGTAAAAAAAAAATCCTCAATAACTATTATTACTTATATGTAGTAACATACAATTTTCTGGCCAGAGACATAATTATAGGATTATAAAATATTATCATTATATTCCATTTAAAACCCTGCTCCTTATGAACCCAGACGGAATAATATATTATAGCTTAAGGCAATGAGGTGATCCCCAGTTCATATCTGAATCAAGGTCATGATTGTGGAAAAGACATTATAATGAAACACTGTTAATAACGACTCTTAATGATTGTTTGGTTGAAAATAAATACGTAATTGCATTAATGTAATCCTCTTGGATCTGTTGTCTGCAATTGATACCATGAAGAAAAGGTTAAAGTGTTATGGTGAATGAATGAAACTATTCCACTTGTAAATTTTCTTTCTTAAAGTATAATTACTCCTATAATTCAATTCACGTGTAACCAGTACAACATGGAGGAGCTGCAGACATCTACAGGTTATGGGCCGAATTCAGATATACTAAGAAATTCCGTAAGTGGCCTCTGCAACATAGGCTAACGAACAGAATTTCTGATTCAAAATAACATACAAAGGGCCGGATTCACAAATAAGAAAGCCAGGGGATTAATTAATCTGTCTCTTTTGAAATTAGCACTATCATCACAATTGTCATACACTCAAGGCTGAAGCAATCGATTGGGGAGCCACTTCGTAATTGCATGGTATGGAACGGCCCTTCCATTTGTACTGCCGACTTAAACTGGCAATGCACTGGGATGATTATCGATCCCAGCAGGGGGTGTCCTGATAAAGGGTTGATTTCCCGCTAGGGAAATGTCCCAGTATCGGCACCATACAAATTCCTCTGCTGGGGCCTATAATCCTAGCAGAGGGGGAAGGCATAGCTCTCTACGGCGCTGCTGAATATCTATAAACAAAGCTGCTCTGACAGCTCTACCTTCAAAGCTGTCAAAGCAGCATAGTGCAGAAGCGTCTATTGCATAGAGTAGTACAGACAGGGATCACACAGTGCTTCACACAGCGCGGCTTCGGCTGATCACTGTCTGTACTACTCCCTTCAATAGACGCGGCTGCATATCTATGAATTATGCTGCTCTCACAGCTTTAAAGGTATACTTCAAAGCTGTCAGAGCAGCTTTGTACATAGATATGACATAGATATACATAAATCCAATACTCATACCAGAGCATTTATGGTGCGTTTATTGGAAGTTCTAAACATTAATCCTGGCCATTAACACGATAATTGGGTGTTCGGGCCAATAATCACTCTGGTGTATGGCCAGCTTTACACCCATATGAGTAATGTATAAGACGTTATTTTCTTGACTTGCAAAACTCATTTATTTTTGTTTTCCAATTGTTCAATCCAAGATCCCATTAAAATGGTTCGAAAAATGATTTAGTGTAATTTCTCCTTTTTACATCACAAAACTGGCAATTTCAATAAGTATGTTTATGTCCACTGTGTTAATTGTTGTAAATACATATTTTGCATGTGACCATGATATGCCAGTCTTTTCTATTAAGTTAATTACTGCTAATTACTTGTTTACCACCCTGAGAAAAGCACTTAAGAATGTTCCATCTTCCACCTTACCTCACAGAGATTGAAATTGGTGTTTTCAGAGAAATCCATTGTTTTGAATCAGAAAAAGAAAGGTAAAGTGGGAAGCTTAGCATCCCCAGTAATGGCAAGAGCGTGATTAGTGACAATAATGGCACTCAGCATTCACACTGAAAAGCCTAAGTTCAGCTGACATGCTATGGGGAGGGAATGTGGTTTGCCAGTACAATGGTCTATTTTTTATCCAGAAGTCCGCCGTACGGCAGTTAAATGTAGATCGCCAGGAATTTCCGGCAGTCTGTTTTTAAGAGAGCAGCAATGATGTAACCCCTAGAATCGCAAAGAGTCATCCACATCCGCTGAAAGGTCATTGTTTTTACCAACTCCACACTAAACCCATTCCTAACCCTAACCTTCCATTTCCCGCAGCCTAACCCTAACCTTCCCCTTTTTCAGCCCTAACACTCCATGCTCTGCAGCCTAACTCTAACACTCCATGAGCTGCAGCCTAACCCTAACCCTCCATGATCCGTAGCTTAACCCTAACCATTCATGGCACTGCAGCCAAAATCAAACCCTCTGTGCCCCGTATCATGACCCTAACTCTTTATGCCCAGCATCCTAACCCCAGCCCTCCATGCCCTGCAGCCTAAGCCTAACACTCCACAATCCGCAGCCTAACCCTAACTGTCCATGGCACCACAGCCAAACCTAAACCCTTCATACCCAGCAGCCTAACCCTAACCCTTCATGCTCCGCAGTCCAACCCTAACCTTCCCCCTAAGCCTCTAATCTGCAGCATCTGCAGCCTAGCCCTAACCAATCACCCACAGCAACCGCCGAAGACTGTAGCTATTGGCATCCCATCCATTTGCACAGAGATCCTGATCCAGGTCTGGCGGCACCAGGGGCAGAGCTTGAACCCGATCCATGCTCGAGCACAGTCGTAAGTATCCACAGCTGAGGGCAACACATTTGCTCCAGTCACAGGCTAGATCTATGTTCAGGGAACTGCAGATGACTGATACTCTTCAACCTATTTCAGACCATTGCGTTAGCAATTATGGGCCGTATTCAGAGATCCGTTTTTGAGGGTAGTTCCGTGCGTATTTTTAGGATCGGATCAACTGCGCATGCGTAGTAACTTTAGTTACGCTATTTACGCTGACTATACGCACGTAAGTGCTTAACGGACGTACATGTGAATCGCACTTGATGACATACGCACGGAAATCCGACGAGCAGGAAAATTTACATAAAAGTGGGTAGGGGGGCATTTTAATGAACGCTTGGAGGCGCGGTTATCAAGAATCGCACGGACGGATATATACGCACATATACACTCGTAAGTACACACGGAAAGAAAAGAGTGGTCCAAGTCTCCGACCGCA
>WWET01001711.1:122034-134603 GCA_011038615.1 Limnodynastes dumerilii | reverse complement strand
GGTGCGCGCGGTGGGGGGGGGGGGGGGGGGGCGGTGTTGTTGGTGGGTGTTTCCTTGCTCCGGCCGTGCGTATAATTGCGTACATAAAAAAACGAATCTCTGAATACAGTTTTTGTATAAAGGTAATTTTTTCTTAGCTATACTTCTAATGCATTCGTATTGTGGTTGAAGAGCTTGTCCAAAACATAACCACCTTTTCCACTATACATTACAGGTGAGTACCCTGTAATTACATTTGGATTACTGAGTAAATGCAACGTATCTGGGAAGATAAGATAAGATTTTCCCCTTACCCTAATCCTCACCCTAGCCCTACCCTTCTATTACCCTAACTTTAACCCATCATGTCCCGCAAAATAACCCTATACCTCCCATTTTCACAGCCTAACCCTTGTGCTCCCCTTCTCCCAGCCTAACACTAACCCTGTCCCTCCCTTTCTCACAGCCTAACCCTAACCTTCATCAGTCTGCTGCAGACCAACTGGAAACCGGCACTTATTTGAACTAAGGCCATTAGCGATTTTTACACAGATACAGCCAGAAATTGGCCATTCTTACCGGCAGCTGCATCCCAGGGATAATCCCCCCCCTGTCGGTGTGTGTGGGTCAGCGACAAGAACTGTCCATTTCCGAAAAGGGCCATTTTATAACAACCAATTTCAAATTGGTTCTGGTATCGATTGCTCTCATCCCACCAAGGACAAGCAATTGAAGATCTCAAAGACAAATCTGCAGCAGTAAGAGGTGAGTATTTATTCTACCCCCATCCTTATCCTAATTCTTACTCTAACCCTCCCCTTCCATTACCCTTACCGCTCCTTCCCTGCAGCCTGAACTTAAGGCTCCCTTTCCAGCAGCTTGACTTTAAGACTCTTTTCTCCGCAGCCTAACCCTAAGACCCCCTTTCTTGCAGCCTACTAACGCTAACTAACGCTAAAGCCCCCTTTACCGCAACCTGAGCCTGAGACTCCCCATAGACTACTACTTCCCATAGACTCCCTTATAATATTCACCTGTCCAGTCCGGTGCGGTGGCGATTTCCATATTAATCAATGGGAAAGTATACCAAAAATTAAATTCGGCATTCTTTCATTAATTAAATATTCGAATTAGCGCTATTTTCGAAATAGAGACAGACGAAAATGCGCTTTCGGCTGTCTATATTTCAGAAACAGCATTTTCTTTACGGAGAATGCATCCTCCTGCCAATGTACCTAGTGGAGTGTTTGGTGCTGCTGTGATAGTCTGCATATTGGGCTGGATCCAGACTTAAGTAAGTGCTTGAACTTAGTTACTCCTGGGCTAAACCATGGTGATTGCAGGGGAGGTCTATTTCATTTGTTGCAAACAGTATTAGAGATGAGAGGTGATGTTTCCTGTCCCAAGTCTAAATAACAGTGTGATAGTAAATCTGGTCAGTATCTGTGTGCAGTAACCAATTCAAAGACATATCCCTGCATGCAAAGAATACAATTACCTTGACTCCCCCTGAAATCAACATGATTTTGCCCAGGAGTAAATGATTTCAAGCACTTACTTAAGTCTGGATCCAGCCCATTGTGAACAGGGGATGGGTCAATTTTTTTCATTTAATCTCATTATTAAGCCCAGCCACAGGGCACGTGCAGGAGGTTGTCTGCTCTCCTTGAAGACAAGGTACACTTTCCAAAAATTTGCAGGTAACGTTTATGTGTATTTTTAGGCAAACCAAGAGACTGGGCAAACACCATACAGTGATCAAATCCAAAAACATTCACGTTGGTGCTATCATTTATTACTTTTTTTAAACAATTCTAGACAGGGGCGTTTTAAGAAGTGAGGGTGCCCTTGTGCAGGATTTGCACATGGACCCCCCCCCCCTTACCTGAGACAGGACTGCCCTGATTCGTGGGCAGAAAAGGGACGGGGCTTACATCACCATTAGGCCCCTCCCCTTTCAGACCCGCGAATCGGGACATTTCCACCGCAGGGGAAGGGGGACTAATTTTTCATCTACTTCCTCGCTTCAGAAGATCTTAGAGGGAAGAAATAGAGGCTGCATGGCCCCCATTTCCCTGCCAACCCTGGGTGCAGGATGCATGCCACAGGGCCCCCTGTTCTGAGGGGCCCATGTGCACTGCCCACCCTGCATCCATTATAGATACGCCTATGATTCTAGAATAGTTTTGTCTGCACATATATAAATGTTTTTCACGTCAGTGTATTTTGAAGATCATAATTCATCTCTAATAGCTGGAATATCTTGTGAATACTAGTGGACAAATATAGACTTTAAAATTATTGTAGACATAAAATTGAATCTGGCATATTTACATAATTCTCAGAAATCTCAATGAAAATGGGATATACATAATTCATGACCATTCTTTTTTGCTGGGTTCTGTTGTGAAAATGCAAAATGCACGCTGTCTCTGGTTTCCTGACAATGTGTGTTATATCTGACAAATATTCAATCCTTTGATACCTCACAAAGAGGAGAAACTACAACAAGACGCCTGAGAGCTTAAAGAGTGCCCTAAACAAATTCTAAGGGCCTGCTCAACAGGAGCGACTCTATATGTGCTTTACTGAGAGACAATATAGAAACCGGTAAGTTTAATAGTATAGTGCTCTGGAGGGGGTGTTTTGGCACACGTTGAATAATGGTAATGATTATTGTCGTTTTTTACATGTTTTATTTATGTGCTACAAAAAAAATCAGCAAGCACAAATGTTGTTAAAAATGTTGTTTTATGGAATTATAATACAAGATCACAAGAAATGTGAATATTACAGAAAAAAAATATTCAAAAGCAGATATGAATTTTCTTTTAAAGTTGTTTTCAATGTTTTAAGTCTCAATCCGGAGCTAATAGCGGGTCTCACCCATACTCACCCATTGATAAAAAAATAAATAAACATAAAACGGCTTCCATTCGAAACAGAGAAAGCCAAAAAAGGTACTTTCGGCTGTCCCTATTTCTAAAGGCAGGGCCACCGCGGGACTTCGTATACTGACCGCAGTCCCACTCGCTGGATGATCTGAAAGGTAAGAAAACTTTGGAGGGGAGAGGGGAGTTGCAACCTAGACCTTATTTTAACATCCAGCTGCAGTCTGACTCCAGCGGCGCTGGTCTGAAGTCAGACTGTGGCTGGATGTTAAAATGGTAACCCCCCCTGTATAAGACGCACCCTATTTTTGGACACCAGATTTTTCCAAAAAAGGTGCGTCTTATACATGGGGAAATACAGTATTATGAGGGCATGAAGCCATAATACACTGTTTTTGGTTATCTTCAATAACTGAAGCAGTGATCTTTTCTTATGATCTCACAGGTCGGCATCTCTATGATGTTCTGCCCTCGTCTATAAACTAGCATTGGCATTCTTGCACTGTGAGCTCCCTGTCTGCATGGTCGTACAGTTCACAGACGTGGTATCTGAAACTTAACTACCTAATGTGAAGCAGCGTAAACGCAGCAGACTGGTATGGGATGAGAACAGCAATTGTAAGTCCCACTTATTTTAGCTTAATATCCTGATTTGTTACTGTTATTTTATGCTTATCGGAAACGCTGAAGTTTTTGTTACTGTATCCTGGTGAAGGATGAACACATGTCGAGTCACAGTTTCCATGAGATAAATCCTTTGCAAGCCCCCTTGACAAGCCACAACTGAAGTAATGATGATAAATCACCTAGATGTGATTCTGGAACTGTGTTTAGAACATTTACATATTATTAATAGTAGGTTTGGACACACTGGATTTCTAAGTTCAGGGCTAATACGCATGTCATTTCAACTCACAATACAACTTGACCATGGGCCGGATCCTCAACAACGTCCGGCTTTAAACATACGTCCGTCAGTTGACGATATTAGCTACTACGCATGCGCGGGAAATATTTTACGTATGTGGCGTGGCGTATACATTTAGTAGTTGCGTATATGCGGTCTTAAAGACTGCATATACGCAATCTACGTATCGAAACGATACGCAGATTACGGACAATAGCTACTATGCATGCGCATATTGTTTATTTCATTGAATTACGTCCATCTATGGAAGACGGACGTAGTTCTGGATCTACCCCATTGACTTAGGCTATGCATGACAAATAGATCACTGAGAGTACGTTTGGGGGAACACTCTTGCAATATACGGAATGCAGCCAGGGACAAACTGGCATTTAAAACACTAAACACAGTTCTGTGAATCGTGGAGTCCTGAGGTATTGTAATTGTTATCACCAATAATGTTACTTTCTATCTTGTATATCTGTTTTTTTTATGGAAGACTAGATGTCTGTATAAATCTGTGTTTTGAATTTCATAGAAACATAGAAAGTGATGGCAGATAACAGCCAAGTAGCCCATCTTGTCTGCCAAGCTGTATTTTTTAAACTATACGGCAGTTGGTGGTATTGACATTTAGAAGTAGCGATATGGACATTTAGAAGTGGCGATATGGACATATAGAAGTAGCGATATGGACATTTAGAAGTGGCGATATGGACATTTAGAAGTGGCGGTATGGACAATTAGAAGAAGCAAAAAAGGACATTTAGAAAGAATAGAAGTGAATGGAGATTTATTATTTTCAATGAAGTCAGTGGGAGAAGTGATGGTTTGGCATACCCCCATATACTGCCTCACTTCAAGCCCCCTTTATTCCTTATACACACACATATATAATTTTTACTAAATATTGATTGCTTTCTATTTCATCAGGGCTGAAAAACTTTATCCTCAAGGATAAAGTTAAAGACAGCAGCTTATTTTGAAAGCTAAAAAAAACACAGGTGGCCCATTGACAAGGCAAAGTGGCCCCTGGCTACTGCATATATCCCAACTATCCCTATTCACATGCTGTTAAAAGTAGACAGTTTTACCCCAAAGTGGTCATTTAAACATGGAGCATGTTTGGTTCAAGGCCAATTCCTTCAACAACAGCCAGTGTTTTTTAATGCTGTGCTTGAAGAGTTTAATGTTGAAATGTTATTTACCATTAGTAAGTGCTCGAGGAGATGTTGAAGGCAGTTGTTTTATTTATTATGCTATGTGAGTTGGGAGAGGAGTTATCTAAAGGTTCATTTTTGTTTTCACTGTGAAATAACTTGTTGTAAGGTTTAATATTGAAGTTTCCATCCCAACATATGTATTTCAGTATATCTTTGTATGTATGGTCTAAGGATAATCTGACCCAGCCACAGCCATTTAGGTCTAAATCCAGGGACAGCCAGGATTCCACAGCCTGGCCCGTTGGCATTAGTCTTTAACCTTCCAAATGCAATGTTAGTAGTACGGAAGTGCTGCTTGTGCCTTGTTCTTTGTGCTGCTTCATGACTATGGACTGGATCCAGATAGGAGTTCATGTAAACGGACCTCAGAGACACAGCGGCTGTTAAGGCTCCCTATCAGGTTGCTGTGCGATCCAAATTTGCTTAAGTGCAAAGAGAGAACACTCCCATTGCACTAAAGCACTTTTCCGACAATAGGACCCTACCTTAACAATTACACATCGGCTCCATGGCAAATACCTTCCCCCTCCTACCCTACGGACATGCTTTAAGCATAAAACCCCCACTCCAACCCATTCCCTCACGGAATGCAGTCCGGATGGCCTTATTTCAACAAAGATATAGCCTCCAGCTGATTGGTGGCTTGTATCATTGCCCAAATGCTCGTCACATAGAAAATAGTTATTGGGAATAGGTACCTATTTCAATAGCAAAGGGCTGGGGTTAGGGTTAGGTTAAAAGAAAGGGAGCCATAGGGTTAGGCTTCTTAAAGGGAGATTTAGTGTTAGGAAATAGGGGGAAGGTTAGAGTTAGGCTGCGGGACATGAACGGTTAAGGTTAGGGTTATTGCTGAAGGGGAAGGTTAGGGTTAGGCTGCAGGAAACAGAGGGTTATGTTTAGGGGAAGGTTAAGGGTGGGGCTAGGATGCAAGTGCTTACTTGTCGATGGAGAAATTTTCAGAACTCTGGTAGTTGCAGCACCGCCACTGTTAAAAGTGGAGATTGCCAACAATAACAACTGCCCTCAACTGCCGCACAATGTCGCATAACAGACCATTGTGCTGGCAAACCACAGACTTCCAGGACAGAAATCCGGATCTTGATTTGTGCTGGTGTGTAGCTTGCGCTCGTGCACATTAAGAATGCGGAAATCTACTAAATCTGGATCCGGTCCTATATTATTAGTACAATGACATGTCAATGTCACAAAGCATAATCATCATTTCCATTACACATAACAGTATACCACCCAATACTTTCATTTCGATGGCAAGGGAAGGGACCATACTGAATTATGGCTGTCTGGTGTGTGGGGATCCAGAGCTGCAATTGTATTCATGTCTGGATCTCCAATACGCAGGATGATTTAGATTGTGTGTCTGTGTCTGGATCGGGCCATAACATATAGCATATAGGTCAACGTTTGAGGTGGTTTTTAAAGTGGCAAAAAACTCCTCCCATACTCATTTAGTAGTCATTATCCTCATACCATTTTGGAAGAACATTAACTTTAATTATCCTTCCCTGTTACAACTAGGTGCATCATAATTAACATTGGTGCCATAAAATTTCAACAGTGATGAATTGTGATTATGTTCACTGGCAAAATGCCAGACTAATGGCTGAGACAAGCCATTTCCAGTCACATGTGTTGCTATTAACGTATCACAATGCTTGATTCAAGCTCCCTGCTATGTTTATGTGTGATTGTTTTCATTCATTTAGTGTTAAAGTGCTGTTAATACAAGTAGAGGTTTCTGTAAATCATTTATGTAACAGAGAGGCGTTCTGGTGCTATTGTTTATGATTAAAGAGATCTGATATCCATAGTGTTCGTTAAGAGAGACTGGGAATTATAAGTAGCTATGTATTTTCATATACAAATAGCTGACCTGATCCTTTCGCATACGGAAACTGCACCCTACCTTAAAATCTCTGCACTGATCTGCATCCATCTGGCTGCAGCTCCAGTTACCTTCATTTGCATACCTATCCCCGCTCAGAAGTAAAGCCCCTCCCCCCGCTCAGAAGTTCTTTTGTAAGCAGCGGGGTTTCGTACAATAGGAGCTCCGTTGCAGAACATCTGGCAGGTGCATGTGTTCTGCAGAAAATGACCCAACTTCCGCAAGCAGCTTGTCAATGTCGTGTAACGTTATAATTTCAGGATCAGGTCCAGTAGGGGGTTAGAAAGTGGGGTCACTCCACAAAAGCCGGATCAGGACTAGGCTATGACTGGCTGGTGACACAATATAACCTGGGGATCCCCAGAAGTGCTGGGTCCACTTTCCATAATGGCAAGCAGCCCTTGCCTGTTCAGCATCCTGGACTGGATTCACAACACCGCATTTTGTTACTTACGTGTCTAGTTATCCGTTTTCAGCTACTACGCATGCGCAAGACCACATGTACGCGATCTACGTAACGAAACAATACGTAGATAGCGTAAAATAGTTACTACGCATGCATGTTAGCTGAAAACGGATAACTAGGCACGTAAGTTGGTTAGGGGCTGCACGAGTGAGTTAGGTGCTTTTCCTGTCTGCACCTAACTCACTCTTAAATGTGAATCGGGGCCACAGTCTTTCCTGGTCATCGAAGGATTTCTTCAGTTTGAGGCTACCTCCTACTTTGCATATCTGATGTCAAATAAAATTCCCTATTGAGATCCAAACACATCCTATCATCCTTAAACACCATTTGTAGAACTGCAAGTGCCATAATCCAAATGGATGAGGTGGATAGTGCACACATTGGATTTGGGTAGGGGGAAGTTGCATGAGCCGTTTGCCTTCTAAGGCTTCCTGAAAATACAGCTCAAGTGAACTAGCATACTAAAAGCAAGAAGACGGGGAAAAGTGCCGCAACACAGTGTAAGACTTTTGTATGGAGATGCTCTGCCAACAGGTATCTACACCCTTTAGATAGAATGAAGTGTCCTTTAGGATAAATGGACTGTTAAATGGCACTGGTGGTTTCTTTTTTGCAACAAACAATATGGTATCCAAGATCCATATTTGGTATCTGAAAAGTACCATCAAAATGTATACACCCGTTGTTCTAATGCCAGGGACCCATACCCAGTGCCATTTAAAAACTTTTAGCTTATAGCCAGTTGGATGTGGCCAGTAGAACAGAGTTTTTGTGGACCAAGCAGGATTTTCCTACCCTATGGGCCTCATTTACTAAGGTCGATGTTGGCAAATTCGCCCAAAGTCCCGGGACTTTAGCTGTTTTTTCACCATCGTGGTATTTACTAAAGCCAAAGTCCCGGGACTTTGGGCTTTCTCACCAATAAATCGACCAACATCGCTCTACCCTCCCTGTCCCGACTTTTCTAATGTAACCTATACAACACGGTTCATTCACTAAAGGTGATTTGACTAAATTGCCTCTAGTGCGATCCCTGAGGGCAGAAAAAAAATTTGCCTCCTGTGAGAGGCGCTTTCCTAGACAGCGACACACACTTTAATAGAAGGAAAATACACTTGAAGCCTTTTTTTTAAATCACTTATCTTGTTGACACAGGATTTTACACGGACACATAACACATTTGCAGGGACATTTCTATCACTTATCAAGCTGCTGCTTACACTACTATAAGGATTAGCAGGGCCACAAACACATGGCCATGCTTTTTCCTTATAGTAGTATATGCGCCGGCAGGATAAGTGATAGGAAAATGCATGCCGATTTTGAAATGGAGAATCGCTGTGCTTTTCAATAGAAAAGCATAGAGATTTTTCCATTTTAAAATCGATTCGCATCGACGGCGATTCAACATCGCGATTCAGCATCATAGTAAATGCCTCGAATTTTGCCCAAAAAAATCACTGCTCAAACACAGCGATAATGATCGATGTTGAATGGCTGTCAAAAATCGACTTTAATAAACGAGACCCTATGCATATGCAGTACAAGCACGGTTATCGTTAGTCGACTAAAGGGGTGAACATGGGCCCAATTTTTAGCATCAGCTTAGGTGTGAATAAGGGCAGCGGCCTGTTGGAAAGGCCATATTTCGACACTGATACAGCCGCCAGCTCAATTGCAGCTGCATCAGTCAAAATTGCAGCTGCATCTGTCAAAATTATTTACATTTAGATTTTTACTATTGAGAACAGGTACTTAGTGAAATGCCCTGTTTTGCCGAAGTACCCATTCCTAATAGCGAAATATTCTCTCCCCGACACCGGGAAGACAATGGATACAGGCCGCAGCAAGGTTAGGGTTAGGCTAACCTTTAGGCTTTAGGCTATGGGACATAGGGGGCATTAGGCTATGGGACATAGAATGTTAGGGTTAGGCTTAGGCTAAGGGTTAGGGTGAGGATTAGAGTAATGGTTAGGGGAAAATTTTACCTTCCACCGTTGCACCATTCACATCTTGACTGGTCGCGGAGGCTTTGCTTTCTTCTTCTGCTGATCCACTGCCGGAAAATGATGTGTCGCAAAAATGGCACATCATACCAGCAAACCGCACCCAGGTTAAAATTGTGGTTTGGTAAAGAGAAGAAGCCACGTGCAATTTACACATTCAGCAGCCATTAAATCTGTTTCAATATCTTCACTACGTGAACAGCAAAACCCTTTTTGTGTTGCTATATAATTGAGGTTTTCATTACAGACTATGGCTAATTTATGGAAACCTCTGCTTTAGAAATCACAACAAGAAAAATATAAAAGTAAGTTTTCTGTCCTTACAATGTAAAACAAAGGCCATTGTCCATCCTTGTGTTAAATATATTTACTGTCAGACTTGCTTTGCCCAATAAACTGAGATGAGATCTCTTGTGCACCATAAAAAATAAATGCTTTGGTTTCTGGATGTGCACCAAACCACCATGCAGGTAGTGAGAGCAGTCACTTTATATCTGAGGACAACGTGGTCCTTAAAACATCTCACAAATCACTTGGTCTATTACAGCTCTCTCTGGGAATCTAATTCTCTACATTAGTGTTAATAATTCTATGTACTTCTGCCAAATATGTGCACTTGTGATTGGCTCATGTTTATCATTCCGCATTATACCAAGACAACGTTTAGGTATATATTTTTTAGTTAAGAGGAGCTGTGCAACAGAAGCCACCGGGGGAGGGATGTAGATCTGCTGCATTTAACTACAGAGTACTTTGCACCTTTCTCTGCATCATCCACCATGCTATTTGTAGCTATAAATGTTTCATGTAATAACCCTTAACAGGATGACAAACGTTTAGGGAGTGCGGAGGTGTGTGCATCTGTGTGTGCATGTGTGTATACACGTTGTGTAACTGATAGAAGGACATTAAATCTGATCCATGTTTCTACAGAAACACAAGAAAGTGCCCCCGCAGTCCTGCAATTAACCAGTAAGTAACTGTGCCATTCTATCAATAAAATGACATGCAGGAACTTTAGTCACACACGTAAGCCGAGCTATGATAAGCCACCAGCCACTATCAAGGCCTTTCTGCTGTGAGAGTCCCTATATTGGGTCATATATCATGTGTTTTTAAATTGAGAGCTAACTCGCCTTAGGAGGCCTCCAAAATAGCCGATGTGGACCAACACCCTAAGTTTTTGCCATTCATGTTTTAAGCATATAATCTCGTTGAATAGAATATAAAAGACTGGTCTCTATTCTGGTTTTGTGGGCTTTTGGTCAGTCTTAAGGTCAGACTTAAGTAGTCAGAGTTGGAGGCTGTAATGTAAAGGAAATTCAGACTGATGGCATGAGGCCTCCACTGAGAGAGACAGTGCTGATACTATACCAAAAGTACTTGCAAGCAGGGCCATCGGTAGAAATTTTGGAGCCTGGGACACATCTGTGACACCCCTACACATCACCAGTGATGTCACATAGTGGACAGGCCGTTCCGGAACAGCATTAACAGTAGGGCGATGCCCCCTAATGTACAGATCTCAGTAGCATACCACCATACCTGCTTCTGCACAGCTAAGGTATGTATCATTGGCCCATCAGCTCTGGGTCTGGGACAATAGTCCTGGCCGCCTCCCCCAGAGATAGCAGCCATGCTGACAAGTGTTTGTCTTGTGTTAGACGTTACATGAAACAGTAAAAGTTAGGTACAACTACCTGTGTTAATTAGTTACTTAGACATCTCGGATCGTATTCAAGGATATAAGTGAGTTAGGTGCGGACAGATTCCCACCTAACTCACCCGTCCTGCTCCGATCCCATTTCCCGTTTTTAGGTACCTTACAGCACTTATGAATGCCATAGGGCTGCCTTTCTAACCGTGCAATGTCCGTATAACCATTGCCCCCCTCCCCGCCCTCACCTGCTAATCTAAATCCCTCCCCCTTCCCACTTCTACCTAAGCACACCCCGAGGCCGTATTATGCTGCCTCTTTCTACTTAAACTAACCGGTATGTAGATTGTGTAAATGAACTACTACACATGAAGCATCTGCTTCTTAGGTGTGAATACAGTCCCTCATTGGTCCACAAAAAATATGCCTTTAGCAAGGGAAAAACCAGTAGGAAAATGGAGAGATGGAGACAAAGCAACAGTGGTGAAAGAGTTAATTTTAACCCACTTCTAGTCACAATAAATTATATTGTCAATGTAAGAATAAGAGAGGACGGTGTTCTTTTATGAGGGCGGTAATCCCATAACAGTGATGTCACCAATCTCATTTCTCATCATTAACTCCAGATAACCCAGGAATGAGTGATGTCACTGTGATTCAGTCTCAGTTTATTAGATGGATTTAATGACATTTATTTACAAACGAATGGCAACAGTCAAATCACCATTTCAAAACACGTCTTTATATCGTGTTCACTTATTATTTATTGCTGAATTAGTAGTGTTTTTTTGTCTGATCTTTTTCAGACCACCATGTTATGAATGATATCATAGCAACATGATGAAATAAATAAAAATAAAAATGGATACTTTTTAAATGATGGATAACTAGTTTAGCAGCTGAGAGGGGGAGTTGTTCCACAGCAGCTATTTTGGAGGTTTTAAGACGAGCCTCCTGAGGTAAGTTAGCTCTCAATTTAAAACATATATATGGTGGCTGGTGGCTTATCATATATATGCAAATATGTGTAACGGACATTTCTGCATTTTATTATACATATATGCTATACATACGTGAGCAGTTACGCTGTGTAAAGTTAAGGTAGGGTTTGGGAGACGTAAAATGGCCAAAGTACGTACATGCGAGGGGAGTGTCTAGGGGATTTCTTAGAAGGTACGCTAGCGCAAACACGTTACGCTATGAAACATATCAGAAGCGTAGCTCTGAATCAAGTTTTTTTTCTAGGTTTTCATGCTTCAATAAGGGGACCGTATTCAGAATTAAGAACGTCTGGTAACTTACGCACGCAAAATGCGTAAATGGAGTGATTTCTATTCAGGGCACATGTGCAGACCATGGAGATACGAAGCGTAATTGGAAAGATGCGCAAGTAATTTCCGTACGTCAAAAAAGCGTACGAACATAAAAGATCGGACGGATTATTAATAAGTAGGCATCAGTCGGAATGTAAATAGCAAAAAATAGGCGTGGTAATGCAGTAGACGTGCGGTTGTATTTGCGAACGTTTAACTTTCGT
>WWET01001711.1:83810-100021 GCA_011038615.1 Limnodynastes dumerilii | reverse complement strand
TGCAGTGCTAGAATTTTTTTTTCATGAATGGGTGAGTATGTGATTTGCATACTCATCCATTCACTTTCAAGCTCTGCCGCTGGGACTTAGTTAGGCTGCGGGTGGGGGGGAATTAGGGTTAGGCTGCATGAGGGGGGGACTTAGGGTTAGGCTGCTGGGGGGGAACTTAGGGTTAGTCTGTGGGGGGGGTGACTTAGGGTAAGGGAGTAGGGAAGCCTTATCCTTTAGAGCACTGTGTTCGGTGCTCCAGGGATCGATTGCTATGCCTCTTCGAGGCATGAGCAATCGATTTCCAAGCCATTTCGCAACTGGCTGGGATCTAAAAAAATGTACATTTATTTTACTATAGTAACCCTAGCGGAACATCTGGAGGGCTCATGCGCCCTCCAGTGAAGTCAGGTCACTTACGCACCTTGCGTGCGTAAGTGACCTAACGCTATTAATTCTGAATCCAGTCCGTAGAGATTGTGGGCCGTATGCAGAGCTCCGGCCGCATTGCATTTGTGGCCGAAGTTTATAGAAAAGTGCTACTGAGCATGCTCAGTAATTTTGTAACGTAATATACGTATCCTTTATTTGAAAGACCGCATTTACGCAATCTACATAAAAAAAGATACGTAGATTACGTTAAAAAATTACTACGCATGAGCAGTAGTAAAAATCGCTAAACACCAGATGTATATGTTATATGTCCGGTACTGTGAATACGGGCCATAGTTTGTTCTGCATGTACTACTGTTAGGTTCAGGCAGTTGTTCCTTGATAAGAGGAGAAGAATACAGGAAGGCATTCTACCCAATTCTCACTGTAGTTCAACATCCTTACTGGCCAGGACTGCTCTACAAAGGTGGCTGCACACAACTGGCTAGTCCCATGAGCGAAGCCAACCACCAAAAAGAACACTGACCTGTATTTTAATACACCCTAGTTCCAGCCCAGGATGGATTGCAGGCAACTGATAACTGTTGTCCTATTATTATATTAGGTTGATTAAAACTAATTGCTGATTGGTTGATGTGATATACCAGTTAGATGATTTGCATTATATTAATTAAAATAATTAAGATTCCATATCAGCGGAAGAGTTTGATTATATTAAAAGCAAGAAGAATACTTTGATTTTAGTTGGATTTTATTGTTATTTGAGTTTTCTCCTAAACCTGAATTCCCGATGTAATTACATTTGAGAAAAATCCTAAACATGGGAAAACAGAATATAGAGAAATTAAGAGGTAAACTGCCTGTAAATTAAACTGATAAAGGAAACATAGCCAGATCCAGCTTGTAGATACAGAAGTGATATCTCTCAGACTTGTATTGGAATTGATACTGGACCATCACATTAAATACAGAAATAAAAATGGACAAGTTCAATTGATCCAATGCTTTAACATATTGAGCTGCTGGTAATTTACTGGAATTCAATTTTGTTTCTTAATTTTATCTAACATTGTAAATGGAAAACACTGCAAGTATTTTACCTCTGCCTTACCCCAGCAAAAAAAGAAATGAAATAACATATTATAAGCAATACTTGAAACCTGCAAAACACTATAGGTCTTATTCAGAGGCCCCGGGCCAGATCTGACTGTACATCAGCTGGCGTGATGTTTCTCCACGTGATTTGCTAATGCTCATAGCTGAAGAGCACGCAGGTACGTCCCAATCAGATTATAGCGCAACCCTGGCATCCGGGGCATGATTTCTTAGGGTCATGTAGAGGGAGGGAAGGAAATAGTGAAGCCCATAATGTCAACATGCACACAAACACATTAGCATTAATTATTTCTGATATATATATACACACACACTCACACACACACACACTCACACACACACAGTGGTGGGATTCAAATAAATTAGCAACAGGTTCTTTATCCTAATGACCATTTTCAGTATACCAAAAGATATACCGAAAGGTAGTTTATTGATTGATGCATTTAATACTTAAATAAAAGCAATAAAAGAGGTACACAAAACTAGATTATAAGGAAGAGTTTAAAAATATTAATGAAAAAATATTAAATCTCACCTGACAAACTGTTATTGAAGATATTTCCATATAGCTGTTTGATTGGCATCCCCAGTATAAGATAAAGGGCGGTATTCACAGATCCGTTTTCACGTGAAGTCGCGTGCGTATTTTTAGGTATGGTTTAACTGCGCATGAGTAGTAACTTTATTTACATAAGCCACATAGAATATACGCACATAAGTACTTTAGGCACGGAATCGCACTTGGGGACATATGTACGGATGCAGGGGCATAGCTAAAGGTTCATGGGCCCAGGTGCATCCCCCATCATGTGTCCAGTCCCCCCAACATCCCCCATCAGATGTCCAGTAGTCCCCCCCAGCATTAGTCACCCCAGTATTTGCCATCATGTGTCCAGTCCCCCCCACCCTGGCTAACAAGTGTCCAGCATCCAGGCCTCCCACTTACTTACCTTGAGAAGTCCTGCTGCTCTTCTCAGACGCTTCCTCCGTGGCGGTACGCGGGCTCTGATTGATGTTGTGTGACCCCAGGTCACGCAACGTCATTTCTACAGGGGAGAAGTCCGGAGATGTGCTGCAGTGAGCGCTGGCGCTCATTACTAGTAAACGGTTCGCAAAACCGATACCTACATTAGGAAGGAAGGAAGAACAAAAATGAAGAATGTAAAAAGCAGAAAAGAGGTAAGTGACCATACACACAGCCCACACTCGTTCTGGATCCCCTGAAGACAACGCTTTTATTGCTGAAACAGCTGTCGGGACAAGAGACTGCTCCGTCTACCCTGGCCCCTGTTGCTTCTTTTTTGGATTATCAGGAGTTGTGACTTTACAAATTGAATATGTGGTAATTGTCTCTCTCCTCCTGGTCCATTTTGATTATTTATCCATCTTTAATATATTCTTCACAGTGATTTTATATAAGGTGCTGACACAGTATCCACTAGTTGTTACATATATATATATAGCTTAAAAAGGTGTGAAAAGACTTTGCGGCATCACAAAACATCTGTAATAATCAATTTTGGAGGGGGGGGGCAAGAAATTGCTGTACTGGGCCCAGAATTCCTCTCAGCGGCCCTGTATATTACCCCATTTTAGGTTGTATTTCCTGTAAATATTAGGTTGCACAGGGAATTTTCCTGGTAGGTCGCTAGACTTTTGATTTCACCAACAACACGTCTTTTGTTTGGAGAGAACTAGAATGTTGTCTATATTTGGTGGGGAAGTTGTTGCCGTTCCAGCAATCTTTATTTCATAAGTCAAGTGGTGGGAGGGATATGGGAGAGGAAAATAGCGCTGGGTTAAAATGCAATATGTATATTTTATATATTGGATATATATTAATAAAACCATAATAAGCGTAAAGTTCATGCAAAGTTCATAAATGATTCATATCAAAGCAGCATACAGATAAATGTATAGAAAAAAAATTGTGTGGTGCAAAAAAGTGTCTCAATGGGCATCATCCAGACTTAAGGTCATTTTACGTACGCATGCATACCCGAGTTACGCACTACTAACTTTAATGCACCCCCCCAGCACTCTCCTTGCACGCACGTAACTTATCTGACTTACGTGTTCAAAACCCTACCTTAACTTTTCCTTGCATGTCTCTGGTCGTACGTATCGCTTTGTCGTACATAAGTGCCTCAGCCAGCACATACTGCACAATTTAAATGTATCCCTCCTCCCACAACGCATATTTTCAGCTTGTGTAGGGATGTTACGCCCTATCGTACGGAGTTACATACAAGTTACATACGATCAGAGTTACAATGCGTAACATCCGCCATCCGTATGCGCAGTGCGTTCCCACAGCCAGATTTATGCATGTCGTGTGCGGATATTGGCTGACGTTATTAAGTCTGGATCAGGCCCAATGGGCCAGATCCAGAACAACGCTTGTGAGCGAATTTACGAGTGGCGGAGACGTAAAATCGCCTTTTTGTAAGTAATGCGCATGCGCACCATATAAAATACGCTCAGTAACGTAGCGTAATTGTGAACGTATGGGCCATTCACGTATGTGTTACGTAAATACTTACGTGTGGGCGTGCCAATTTTACGTGGGTCCAAAATATGTATGAAATACGTTAAGTAGGCGGGGGTTTGTATTTAAAGTGTACAGTATGGGCGCGCTTAGCTGCGCAAATACGTGTTGCCCATACGTACATGTGCGGATCGCTGCGGTTACGTTGCCAAAAGTTAAGGTACGTGTGCGGATCACTGCGGTTACGTTGGCAAAAGTTAAGGTAGGGTTTGAAAAGCGTATCTTGACAAAATACGTACATTCAAGGGGAGTGCCGAGGGGAGTGTATAGAAGGTACGCACGCGTAAATACGCTACACGAGTAAACGTACGGCAAATGTAGTTCTGGATCTACCCCAATGTCTTTAAATGATTTGGTCCACCGGTCCCTCAAGTGTACTCGTTCTCCCAAATGGCAATATATAAGGGAGAAAACAGAACATATATTATAGCAGAATCCAGAAATTCCAGTCTAAAAATATATATGCTTACTGCAATTCATAAACTTTTTTATGAATTACAGTAAACATATAGGCAGGGTTGCCGACACTCACGGAATGTCGCGGAGACTCCCGGAATTCAGGCAATTCTCCCGGTATGCCAGGAGAGCATGCAAATCTCCCGCAAGTGACTAGTATACCAGCGTTGCTAGGGACAGGGAGGGACTTGATGACGCAAATTATTTCAACTAAAAACAGGTCAATGGGCCCGTCAGGGGGAGGAGCTTAATGGAGCAATTTGCATAAAGCGCATCATTAAGTCCCGCCTCCTGCATGCATAGCTAGCTTCCCCCGGGGATCTCCTGGAGGGAAGCTGGCAAAAGTCGGCAACCCTGCATATAGGGCTGGATCCAGACTTAAGAAGGAGATTGAACTTAAGAGGGGAAAGTTACTCCTGGGCTAAACCATGTTGATTGTAAGGGAGTTATAATTCATCTGTTGCAAATAGTATTAGAGTTGAAGGGGATGTTTCCCAGCCCAAGTCTAAATAAATGTGATAGTAACGCTGGTCAGTATCTGTGTGCAGTAAGCAATTCAAAGATCTATTCCCGCATGCAAAGAATACAATTAACTTGACTCCCCTTGAAATCAACATGGTTTTGCCCAGGAGTGACCTTCCTCTGATAATTTCAAGCTTACTGGACAGAATTTTTTATAAAAAAACTCTCAAAAGTTAAAAAATTCCACAAAAAATATATACAAGAAAAGCAAACCTCTTATGTTTTAACTGTGATCTAATGTGAGCTGATGTGAATTTCATATTAAAAAATAAAAGCTTGGAGTCTGGAATTCAACACTTAACATATTTGGCACATCTGATGTACCCATTTTTTTATTATTATTTTCAAACCCATGATGATCTATGACACTATTTTCTATCCTGATGCTTGAGGGATTGTCTTACGATATGAACACAAAGGTCACATTTAGCTTGCTACACTTGGTATATTTAAATTTAACCCTCTGTTATGTCTTTATTTGTGGCTCTTGAAGCCCATATATTTCCCATGGAACCGTCATGAAGGCTAGGGAAGGAGTGCAAAGGTATGTGTTAGAGAAGAGTGTAACAAGAAACATTCAGATTGCAGTTGTGGACAAAGGGCAGGGAATAAACTATTGCAGTGCAACTATTGTGCTTAACTGCAGAAAAGGTCGCTTTGAGGAAGCCGCCATGATCAAAAACCCTAGAGGAGGAAATAAATCTTACTTGGGTGGAAAGTCCCTACAGGAAAAAGCAAGAACCTGCATATAAGCAAGAGATAGAAAGAAAAGCCAATCTAGATCTGCATCACAAGGCACTGCAATACAAGAGAGCTTACCTGTCAAGCCTCAATGAGAGACAAAAGGAGCCAGTCATAAGAAACTGTGTACAGTTGACTGTTAGTTGTCTGAGTACACTTACTGTATTGCAACACAAGTTAGGGACTCACCTACTGGAAATGTTTTTCTGTTTCTTCAGGGAATCAGACCGCCCAACCTTTTGAACCGTTGTGTTGCTGTTCCAACAAATTGGTTCTTGCCATACACTAACAGTAATTGGGCTGATCAGTTGATAATCAGCTGATACCCTTATCCCCTATTTTCTTCTGGGTATACTGTATCTAAGCTGAGACTGCAAAAAAAATTGAGTATATAGTTACTTTTTTGTTATTTACTTGCTTAAAACAATTGTGTCAATCACCAAAAGTGTAACAAGCACTGGCGGATTTTATCTAGATGCAAAATTAGATATATATCTTAAGGGAGGGCTGTCACAAGGCTTTTCCTGGCAGTATAATTAAAAGAAAATTAAATCCAGGTGGACCATTGCTCAATTATTCCAATATAGGACTGACATGGTGGGCGGTGTCCTGCTGTGCTCTATTCAAGCAAATGATTGACATATTAGTCTATAATAGCTGACTACAAACACAGGGCTACACCAGACTGGGCTGGTTGTCACTGGGTCTGGGTCACCACCTCGTTTTGCCCTTTTTGAAAGGGCTATTTTATACCACTCCACCGAGAAGTGCCTGGGAAATCGATTGCTACTGGCTTGCTGAGGAAAAGCAATCGATGATTCCCAGGACAAAGACGCAACGGCAATTGATATGAAGCCCTTCTCCTAAGTCTTACCCAAACCCTTACTGCCCCCTTACATTATCCTAATCCTCATCTCCCCACAGCCTGACCCTAAGCCTCTCCTCCCGGCAGCCTGACCCTAAGATTCCCCTCCCCACAGCCTGACCCTAACCCTCTCCTCCCCATAGCCTGACCCTAAGACTTCCCTCCCCACAGCCTGACCCTAACCCTCTCCTCCCCACAGCCTGACCCTAAGACTCCCCTCCCACAGCCTGACCCTAACCATCTCCTCACCACAGCCTGCAACCTAACACTAAGACTCCCCTAATGACCTTGACTTTTTTGAGAAAGGTGGGATCGCGCCCAAAATGGGCACTACCCGCAGGAGGAGGACTAGCTGAGAGGACGGCACGCTTTGGAGCTTCTTTTCCTGGGATTTCAGCATCAGCCCTTTGGGGGGGATACTACAGGGTCAAGTGGGAAACTGAGTGCCCTACTTCAGTTATGACTTGGATTCAGTCATCTGATTGTTTATTGATTGACTGTGGACTCATTATATTGGATTTATTATATTGGATCCAGGATGTGTATATTTATATTTTTTACCATCTTTTATTTTTTATAGCTATATTACCAACACCCAAAGGAGTTACCATAGCACTTATCCTTATTCCCATTTTTTGAATTCCCCTCCCCGCTGTCTAATCCTAAATCTCCCCATAGATTCCAATTCACCTGTCCAGTCAGTGTCTAGTCAAGTTTGCATCATGAGACTGGTCTCCAGCAGCGTTTCAGAATGGATGAATGGGTAATGAGTTTACCGATCGGCATACTTACCCATTCATAACAAAAAAAAATCTAAATAGAGCTATTTTCTAAATAGAGACTGATGGAAATTAGCTTTTGGCTGTCTCTAATTTGTAAATAGCATTTTAGCAGTGGCGACTGTTGTAACATGCATAGTGACTCTGGAAAGTGCCAAGACAGTCACTAGACAGTTTAACATTGGGATACATTCTCCTGGGGTATTTCTTGTTCTCTTTGTGGGAATGCACTATGAAAATGTTACACTAGATAAATAGAAATCTTCTTTGCAACAACCCAAGTTGTAGCTTAATGTAGTTATAATCATGAGGCATGATATAGAAACAAATAAAGAAGGATAAGCTGGTAGTAGACAAGAAATTATTAAAGAAAAACCTGCTAATGAAAGTTTAACATTGAAGCCCTATGATCAGTTCAGATCAGCAATTTTAAAACACAATTGTCATAGTATCCACGCCTAGAGCCATGAGCATTTATATCCGGGAGACTCCAGGAATTTGGCCAGTTCTCCCAGTATCCTGCGAGAGCCGGCAAAGCTCCCGCAAGCCCTGACAATTACAACTGTAAAATCCCTAGAGTTACTAGGGATGGGCGGGACTTGTTGATGTCATCAAGCCCTGTCCATCCCATGTAACACTAGAGATTTCATGAATGATTCACCGTGGGCGTGGCTTAATGATGTGGTTTGCATAAATCACTTTAAGTCCCACCCCCTTGCACCAAGCTATGGCTTCCCTCTGGGTTCTCCCAGAGGGAAGCTTTACAAAGTTGGCAAGTTGATCTTGTGTTGCATATAGTGGTCCACTCTCATCATCATTAGCTAAGTTGTCATGAATATTTTCTCCAGTTTTCAGGCCAGTACAAATGATCACAATAGCAGTCACTTTTTGTGTCTCTGAAATATGAATCGGGTGTAGTCCTATGCAGTATTTTGCCCAACTTCACAATGGGGCTGATCCAGACCTACGGCCGCCTCACTAGTTACGGCTGCTGTATGCATAAGAACGGCCTTTAGGCCCTAACTGTTGCATAGTTATGGCGAGGGAGGACGTTCCTCGCCGTAACTACGCAACCATTACGGAAGGAAGGCGGCGGAAGGTAAGTAAATGAGGGAGGACGGGTTAGGCCAGTTACGATCCTGTGGCCAACGTAAGTTAGCCTTCACCCGGCATAACAGTGGGTAATTACGCCGGCCACAGGGGGACTGTCGGGGGAGTGCTCCAGAGCTACACTGGCTGTACTTACGGATCAGGCCCAATGTCTCTACTCATGTCCTTCCATTCACAAGGATCCATATTACTAGATTGGAAATCTTAAAATAGCCCATGTGAGCTGACATGTGACCATCTATGAATCAGCCCCAGTGTGTGATCACTATATGGACCAGAAGAGCTGTAACTAGAAATTTTAGCGCAAGGGGTCAAAAAGAAAAATTGTGCCCCCAACCTTGAATTAATAAGCAGTTTAACCTTAAAAATGAACTTACTAGCACCCCGCATTGACTTTACGTCCTGTGTGACTGCCCCTATGACACACCCCTAGTTACTGCCCTGTGGACCAGAATGCAGAGGCGGCAGAGTTCTGATGTTGGTCCACCATCAGATCCTAAGTTCTGAAAGTTTAACATTGAAGCCCTATGATCAGTTCAGATCAGCAATTTTAAAACACAATTGTCATAGTATCCACGCCTAGAGCCATGAGCATTTATATCCGGGAGACTCCAGGAATTTGGCCAGTTCTCCCAGTATCCTGCGAGAGCCGGCAAAGCTCCCGCAAGCCCTGACAATTACAACTGTAAAATCCCTAGAGTTACTAGGGATGGACGGGGCTTGTTGATGTCATCAAGCCCCGTCCATCCCATGTTACACTAGAGATTTCATGAATGATTGCAAGGGGCGTGGCTTAATGACGTGATTTCCATAAATCACTTTATTAAGCCCCGCCCCCTTGCAACAAGCTATGGCTTCCCTCTGGGTTCTCCAGGCTTTACAAAGTCGGCAACCGGATCTTGTGTTGCATATAGTGGCCCACTCTCATCATTAGCTAAGCGATCATGAATATTTTCTCCAGTTTTCGGGCCAGTACAAATGATCACAATAGTAGTCACTTTTTGTGTCTCTGAAATATGAATCGGGTGTAGTCCTATGCAGTATTTTGCCTAACTTCACAATGGGGCTGATCCAGACCTACGGCCGCTACACTAGTTACGGTGACCGTATGCGTAAGAACGTCATTTATTCCATTCTGCGCATGCATCGGGCAGATGTTACGCGGCGTAGTTAGTGAAACCCGAGGAGGAGTGCTCCAGAGCTACGCTGGCCATACTTACGGCCAGTGGGCCAGCGTAGCTCTGGATCAGGCCCAATGTCTCCACTCATGTCCTTCCATTCACAAGGAGCCATATTACTGGATTGGAAATCTCAAAATAGCCCATGTGAGCTGACATGTGACCATCTATGAATTAGCCCCAGTGTGTGATCACTATATGGACCAGAAGAGCCTTAACTAGAAATTTTAGCGCAAGGGGTTAAAAGGAAAAATGGCGCCCCCAACCTTGAATTAATAACCAGTTTAACTTTAAAAATGAACTTACTAGCACCCCGCATTGACTTTGCGTCCTGTGTGACCGCCCCTATGACACACCCCTAGTTACTGCCCTGTGGACCAGAATGCAGAGTCGGCAGAGTTCTGATGTTGGTCCACCATCAGATCCTAAGTTCTGTTCATGCAAAGAGAAGCCACTCCCCTTGCTTGTATGGAACTATCGCCTGCCAGGCCCTACCTTAAAATTTCTGCGCCATCCCCATGAAAAATGGGGACGGTCCTGAAATAAGGATCGCACATAAGGGCTTGGCCAAGCCCTTAGGATCTGTCGGAACTACTTCCGTAATGGAAACGCATAGTTTATGTACTCTTTGCGAGCAGAAAACTCCCATTTTATGGAAGTCTGGATTGGTCCTATGTGATGATGTCAGCAGTGGCAGTGTGCAGCAGGGCAAGTGATTAATGATGGAAATCCCGTGGTCACACAAACTCTCTGCTACTGAGGAGAAGTATGTGTAAGTGTGACAATAACTTATATTACATGCATTAAATTTTAGGTAAAAACACAAATGTACGGTCTGTTCCTGATAAATCTGCACACAATGAAATTTTACGGTGCACATATTCACTGTGGCTCATTGCAGCCAATCATCTTCCTCTGCAGCTTTGAAAGTGAGAATTTGATTGGTGTTGGTGCACTAAAGTACATCTCACATTTAATCAAATGACTATTAATGCATTAACAATTTTTACCTTTATGGAAAGCATCTAGATAAGGACCCTGCCTAAAATTCTTTAATATTTTCACATATTAATATTTGACATTTTCATATATTCAAGATTTATAATGATTTTATAAGTGGCATTTTTCCAAGACACAGTATATAGAAAGGTATACATCATTTTTATGTATGGTAGTACATAGTATGTAAAAAGTATTAGTACTAGTATGGAAAAACATCAGTTATTGTCCAGCTGTTGTGAATTTACAAGGCAAGCAGGAAAGTGTAGTCCCACAACAATATGAAGAGTCATCTCTACAGTAGAATGTCCATGTTATAACTTTTCACCCAACAAACTCTATCATGTGACTCCCAGAAGTTCACAAGTTCAGAGCATTATATGAATTCTTTCATCCAAATGTTTCAAAGGAAACGCTTCATAACCATGGACCGGATCCAGACTCCCGCGCGCTTTCCGTGCGTGCGGGGGTCTGAAATTACGCGAGACAGAGGGGAGTGCACACCCCCTGCACACTCCCCTCTGTTGTGCGGGCTTATGGCAGCTTACGCTCTGTCGTGCGGGTTTATGGCACACTACACTGCCATAAGCCTGCCTTAACTGCGACGGGCTAATCAGCGGTCCGTACGACCGCTGATCCGCTACAGTGTGGGAGCCCAACACTGTACACTTTACATGCTTCCCCCCGCCCTCTATAGCGGGCGGAAGGGAAGCACAGCCCATTTGTACGCAAATGGGCTCGGACGGAACAAAATTCCGTCCGATTCTTTAAACGCTAGGATTACTATAGTAATCCTAGCGTAACATCTGAAGGGCGCATGCCAGTTCAGTCAGGTGATTTACGCACCTTGCGTGCGTAAATCACCTGACGCTATTAAATCTGGATCCGGTCCCATATCCCATAGTAACCAAATTGCACTTTCATGTCACTAGTTATATTTGTATAAACAGGAAGATCAATATATTTGGTCAACAATGTAATGCTTACCTCAGTAATTTTACCATATTTTACCGTGACTTAGCAGAATATAGATTTTGCTTAATAATTCACTTATTGTTAAATGGTTTATTACAGGACCTCAGCATTACCTATACATTATGCAGAGAGCTTGTGAACTTGCCAAAGATATTTGAAAATTAGACCTGTCATCATTTGACACCCCGGCTGTGTCCTGCAGTATATTAATTAAGAAATTTGGTCCGGATTCACAGTTACATAGCTTTTGTCTTCCATACATTTTTTTTTTATGAATTGAGCTACTACTACTATTTACGCTATCTACGTACAGAAATGGTACGTAGATAGTGTAAATAAGATACTACAATTCTTAAAACAACGTACGTAAGATGAAAACTACGTAACTGTGAATCCGGACCTTTATCTCAGTGAGCCTCACAATGTAGCCAATCTATGTCTACTGAGACAAGTTTGTATCAACTTCTTAAAGAGGGAAAACTCTGTGACTTCACTTTGTCAATTGTATTTATGGTAGAAATCATACCTGCATCGTCATATCTTATAGTATGATAAAGTTTATCAGATATTACAAATAGTCTTGTACATAAATGAAAAATAATAAATAAATAAATAATATATATACATATGGATACATGGATTTTAGTTCTGATATCACTGTGCCATGTTAGTTGTCAAGCCTTTACTTATTATATACTGTAGCAATATTATTCCCTACTTTCTGGACAACTTTTTGAGCTCAGTATCTGAAATCTTGGAAAACTAGTAACATTTGTGGATAAGGACATCAAACCTTATATTGTCTTTTTTAAGGTCACAGACCAAGCATGCACTAATTGGGGGTCCCAGACTAACTGCACATTAACATTTGGGGTGCAGCTAAAAATCCTAAAACAACAATAGACCATTTTCCCATTTACTGCTTTCTGTTATACTTTGTGTTCTACTTTATATATAAGTATAAAAAGCCAAACAAATCTGTCAGTTCAAATTTTCAAGTCTTAGTTCAACAATATTATGTCTCAGTATTTATCTATCGATGACCTTTTCAGATCATTTTTTCACATTATACTTGTACTAATAATGTTTTACTATCAGAAATCTGTTTTAAAAAACAAAGTTTAAGCAAAAAATAATAGATATTAAGCCCTATAATATGTTGCATTTCACAGTAGTAAAATTATTGATACTATGCCTTCAATTTTCACCCTTAAAATAAACACAATTTCTAATTACCCAGAAGCCTTCAGCCCACACATGCAACGTCACTGTGCAAAGTTTGCAGAGGAAACCTAACAATGTACTCACCACTCACAACACGTGTCTCTGAATAACTGTGCCCCCATAGGATGGCACCCAGTAGCACGAGGAACATAGTTGAGTAAAGTGTTCGGTACATGATAATATAAACTTCCAGAAAAATAAAAGGGAAAAAAGTACAGATGGGATGTCAGAGCCAAACAGGGAGAGAGCTGCTGTGAACAAAATTGGGCAAAGGTGTTGCAGGGCAGCAGACCCTGTTTCTCCTGAGTTCTGATCCTGTTTGACTTGAAAGAAAGTCTTTTCTTCACATCTCTCTCTCTGTCTTGCTCCTCTTTGCTGCTTGTGTTCACTCGCTGTCATAAGTCATGTTAAGCTCAGCCTGCTCCTTCCTAATGAGCGATGCTTCTAAGAGCCTCGAGTATTCTGCAGTAACCAGCTCCATCCCAGCGCTATTGATTTCTGTCCATTCCATTTCATAGCAGCCAATCCCAAAGCTCCTGGTTTATGTAACAGACCAGTAACAGGTCACAGCAAACCATAGATTTGGAACACTCACTGCTAAAAAAAAAAAAAGTGATCCATTGCCAGAACTGGAGTTATTCTTCAGTGTGTGGTTTCTGCAAATAAGACATTTGTTAGACTAAAATGCCTGCCTGTAATTATTTTGCTTCATTACATTAACAGGGTAGAAAGATCATTTACAATAAATTACACAGCCAAGTGTTGCTTTGTATTTTATTTTCTATCCTGTTGCATTCTGTGTGCAATTAACTGTTGGATAAAAAGCAAATTATACTTTGAACAGACCTTATATTACACGCAAAAGCAACTTTTAATGCTGTCTGTAATGTTTTACTTAAGGTCAGGTTCCATCAGTCATATTGGTCCACTCAGGAATGCTGCAGAAAGAAAGAACCAGACCAAGTTTTTTTTTTGTTTTAGCAAAAAAATGGCATACTGCAGTGGCATAGTGCTCCGGGGTTTACAGGTGCCAAGAATCAGAAGTGCTGTTTAAGGCAAAAAGAAAGGCTGTTCCTAGCACAGCACAGAGAACTTGCAGAGTCTTCTTCCCACAACTGTGTTATTTGTTTCTGTAATAAGATAAAGTCACATGTTTGTAGAGAAAGTAGTCTGCTTTAGAGTTTCTCCAAGGGCCACCATGAAGAGTTTTGGTCTTTTTATATAGTAACCTCTTGGGGGGGGCCAGTAAAACTTTTGTGCTTAGATAAACCTTTCCCAAAAACAGGGAATAAACACCGCCCTCCCAGCCTCATTACCCTCAATCCCCCCGCCTACCTGCACTAAATGCAGCGTAGTAACGGAGGGAAACGCCCTCCAGCGTTAATACGCTGCTACGGACGCACAATCCATGAGTTAAAAGCCGATCTTATGCTTACGCCCGGCGTATTACCGCCGGGCAGCATAGGGCTGGATTAGCCCCAATGTGTATAACTCATCCTGTGAATTGAATGTTTGATGTAAGCTACTCGGCCTGATCTCTGCAGGAAGCCAGCAGCTGTTAAATGGTAAGTAAACAAAGCTTTTATAATTTACTAATGGGCTACAATCTAGCTTCCCCATCATGTTGTGGAAGATGCTTCTTAGATGGAAAGGCAGTATTTGGCCCCTACTGTAGATGCAACTTAGGTTTATTAAAGCAGGCCAGACACAACACTGGTCCCAAATAAAGCAATGGCAAGTGGCTTTCAAGTATAAACCACAACTTTTTATCAACTGTTACCCTACTGCATCAAAGACTGGCGGACAGTACCATCAACTCGGCCAAGTCTGTGCTCACCTAAAAAACCAACCTAACAACTAATTCTTTATTCCACTTCAGACTGGCGCTCAGAGCTTACCCATTCAGGCACAATGGAACCTTCCTTACTACCAGTGCCTCATTATCAATCAGTTAATCAATCAACTTAAGAGGAGGTCAATTTCCCCAAATAAAACTTATAAAGGGTGGGTTTAATTGCAAAATGTATGAAATTAAGAATGTGATACAAAATTCATTTAAATAACATATAGCAGAGGCTTCTTAGCTGTGTAAGTAGCCACTGCACATGTGTAGTTTCTGAGACTACGCAATCTACGTAGCCCTTAGGCCGCACATAGTTTAAGTGAAAGGAGTTGTGCCACTGCAGCCTCCGGGTATAATTAGGTAAAGTGGGTGGAGGGAGGGATGTAAATTAGGCTGGGAGGGAGGGCTGGGGATTTTCTGTGCGTATTTTCCCTCAAGATAGAAAATGTAGCATCTAGATCTCATTTAGATCTCTCTGTATCTCTCTTTAAGGGTCTCATTTACAAAGATCGATTTTTCCTGTCGATTTCAAATCGACAGTAATCGCCGTGATTTTGCCGCAAATTTTTTTCTAAAATCGCGGTATTCACAAATGGGTGCTTTTCTTCGGCGATTTGAAATCACCGTCGATAAGCGTCACTTTAGAAAGGGGTAAATCGCTGTGCTTTTCTATACTAAATGTGTATGAATGTATTGTGTGATGTAGAAAATGAATAAAAAAATTGACACTCACCGTTTTGCTGTCATCATTCTTGGGACGAGTTGCTTGGAGTTTTTTTTCTTCTTGTCAGGGAATCTTCTCCAGTTGCTTGTAGATTGTTCTCCGGTTGCTAGAAGTGGCATCTCTGGTCCTCTCTTCAGCTCCTCGGCCTCTTCTGGACTTGACCCGACGACAGCCTCCTTCCTCTTCTTCTACAGCGCTCCTTTCATTGAAAGCGCCCCACACAGCAGGCAAATTTTTTTCAAGGGATTTGACGTCGTACTTAAGGCGATTTAGACAAATTGCCTTTAGTGAATACGACGATTTCTATAGGTTATATGGCAAACATCTGGATAACTTCTGTCCATCGATGTTTGCCTTGACGACTTGGCCAAAGGCTCAAGTCCCGGGAGTCTGGCTTTAGTGAATACGGCGATTTGTAAATCACAGGCAAACTCCTGGGAGTTTGGGCAATTTGATCCAAATCGACTTTAGTAAATGAGGCCCTCTCTCTCCACTCTATCCCCATCTCACTCTCCTCTCTCCCACCTCTCTCTCTCACACACCACTCTTTTTTTCTCCCCCTCTCTCTTGCTAACTCTCTCTCCACTCTATCCCTATCTTACTCTCCTCTCCCCCCACATCTCTTCCCTGTCCCCAACCTCTCTCTCTATCTCACACACAACTCTTTCTTTCTCTCTCCACTCTATCCCCATCTCAATCTCCGCTCCCCCCACCTCTCTCCCCTGTCCCCAACCTCTCTCTCTTGCTAAC
>WWET01001711.1:67708-78480 GCA_011038615.1 Limnodynastes dumerilii | reverse complement strand
ATTCACACTGCACATGGTCAGAATGGAAGCGAGCCCAAAAGATCTGCGCAATGCTTCCCATGTCTGCACATCCGTGTGCTGTGCACTAATGGGAATGGGTGTTCCATGATATTGAAATGAGAAAATGGGCATTTAACTCATTTAAAAAAAAACATTTAAAAGTCATTTTTTTAATAGATGAATAACTGCGTAATACCGCTAGTATGCCCAGGCAGCGTGTGGTTTGCCGGTACGACCGTCTTCTTTCCCAAAGACCATCGTACGGCAAACTGAATGCCGATTGTGGACAATTGTCACCAATCTCCATTCTCGATTGTGGCGATGCTGTGGCAACATTCAATGCTTACGTACAATGGTTGCACATTATGCTTATGTAAAAATTCTGGTTCAGGTCCATAATATCCAGCAGTCAAGGCATTCGCACGAGCTGGTTTGTATTGCAATATGTGTAATTATCACAACATGACCCTAATATATGTATATCATGTTATTACTCTGTCTGGCATTGCACATAAATCATTATTCAATGTGTTTCCTGCCATTTTCTCTTATAATGCAGGCTTTAACCTTTTCTATGGCTTCTCCTCTTACACGTTTGCTTCCTGTTTCCTTTAAACTGTCAAGTACTTACACCTAGTATTAACAATGACTCTAACAGCTGCTTCTGTCTCTGCATTTACTACATGATGGCTAACAGATGTCAGCTATTTAATAGAGACAATATTATAGCACTAGAGTGTATAGACATCAATAAGGCTATTGATTAAGGAGTGTTTGCTAAAATGCCTCTATAAAAATCCAACCGCATGCCTGCAATTTCTTCCATAGAAGAGGTCCTCTGCTAAATGTCCCTAATCCACTGATAATAAATCATTTTTGTATCACTTTCTACCTGTGCTCTATCTATGAACATCAATTGACCATCATTGTAAAAACAATGGGTTTGACTACACCCTCCGCTTGTTTGTTTCTGGTGCTAAATATTTTTGGTAGATTGTAAAAGTAGGTAAAGGGTTAATTGATCACTGTAATGAGCTCTAGTATTAACCAGGCAGCATATCGCTCAGTTTGAGAATGATGTGGAACTGAATGTAAGTGCACACTGAAGATAACAATTCAAGTACCACCAGCGGTCCAGATAAGCAGGTCTCCGTGCAAAACCTGTGGAGCTTTTAAAATGCAACTGGCAGTTATGGCCTGGATTCAGAGCTTGGTAGTAAGGGTAAAACAGGTGCAAGTGTACAGCTTGGCTAAACCATTTTGAAAAGTAAAGGGTGCTCATTAAACCTAAATCTTTTACATGCAGGGAAAACACATTACTTTTGCACCTAAAACTCAAATACTGAATAGCTTTATGTTTAATCTATGAAACAGTTGACCTAAGTAATTTCACCTCTTAAATATCATTTTTCTTTTACAATTTAAATTGACCTCCCCTTGCAGTTCAACATGGTATTTCTCAGGTCTACGCTTGCACCTAAAAAAAGGTTTAAGTGCAGCTCTGAATCAGCCTCTATGAGCTCACCTCCAGCAAGGAGATTTGAAAAACAGGGACTGTTAATGGTACTTGAGGACGGGGTTGAGAACCTTTGCTGTAAAGCAAACATGCATAAAATAAAGAACAAGGGACTGGATCCAGCGTTAGATCCGTAGGTTGACTTCTGTCGCAGAGGCTAATGTACAGAGGCTTATGTTGACAATTTTACTAGTCAGTAATTTTTATTCATTTATCCATGTCAGGATCTCTTTAATAGGGAAACACGTGACGGTATTTCTTTCGTCTGAATTATTTGCACCGGGAATTAATACCGGACCTTTTCAATCAGGTGCCCACAAGTGTTCTTGGAGCTTCGAGAGCAGCATGATCGTTAGTATGGATATGCTCTAATAATATCAATAATCATCATCATTATAAATTCATAATCCTAAGAAATGTATTTCTGCCAAAGGATGTCATTATGATAAAACGAAAATATAGACACATTTCTTGATCAAATATCTTTAATTCAATTATTATTTAAAGATTAAATTACAGCATCATTTATGTAACGTAACTAACATTTCCTCTCATTAGTGTGATCTATCAGTTGCTGGCAACTTTTAATCTTTATCAATTTTTTTTATGTTTTTAATTTTTTTAAATATAAGCACAGTACAAAATTATTGTCTAAATGTGATTAAACAGAACATACTGTTATAGCCGGAGGGATATTCAGTGCTTTGTAATTTATGAGCTGTAAAATCTAAAATATAATTATAGTCTGTCACTAATTTTGCAAGATGAATCCCCTAAAATATGAACGCTACGGCAGCGAGTGATTTGTATCTACGAAATCTGCAATCTCTCGTCTCCATCTTCTCTAAATTTTAAAACATAATAGATTCTAATAGAAAATACATTAAAGAAAAAGAATATATGCACAACATAGTCGATTATCTGCAGTCTTTTTTTGGCCTCAGCTGATGAGAAAAGTGGAGTAATTGGCACCCTGACACTGAGCTTTTAACTGTAAGTAGCTAGTTTTCGTCTGACTGTGTCTCAAAGAGGCCAAATATCATTAGCATCTGACAGCTGATCAATGACCTACGTGAAATTAGTAAATGGCCCCCTTCCAAATTTATTGCACTAGTTACCATACTAAGACACTACATTTCAATCACTATAAAAATCTCTTTAGACTTCTGTGATGTCTGTGGATCCTTTGCTCTGCTCTGCCCTGTCTGCTATTTCTTCACTCTCTCGTCTTCTCTTCTCTTTTATCCTCCACTCTGTCCTGTCCATTTCATTATGCTGTGTTCTTCTTTTCTACGCTTTTCCTCTGCTCTGCCCTGTCCTCTCTTCTTTTATTCTCTTTTCTTCTATCCAGTCTTCCTCCAAATTATCCTGTACATTTCACTATGCTGTCTCTTTCTTTTCTATGCTTTTCCTCTGCTCTGCCCCGTCTGCTATTCCTTCACTCTCTCGTCCCTGTCCATTTCATTATGCTGTGTTCTTCTTTTCTACGCTTTTCCTCTGCTCTGTCCTGTCCTCTCTTCTTTTAGTCTCTCTTCTCTTTTCTTCTATCCGGTCTTCCTCCACACTATCCTGTACATTTCACTATGCTGTCTCCTTTTCTATTCTTTTCCTCTGCTCTGCCCTGTCTGCTATTTCTTTACTCTCTCTTCTTCTCTTCTCTTTAATCCTTCGCTCTGTCCTGTCCATTTCACTATGCTGTCTTCTTCTTTTCTATGCTTTTCATTTGCTCTACCCTGTCCTCTCTTCTTTTACTCTCTCTTCTTCTCTTCTCTTTGATCCTCCACTCTGTCCTGTCCATTTCACTATGCTGTCTTCTACTTTTCTATGCTTTTGCTCTGCTCTGCCCTGTCCTCTCTTCCTTTACTCTCTCTTCTTCTCTTTTCTTCTATCCGGTCTTCCTCCACTCTGTCCTGTCCATTTCACTATGCTGTCTTCTTTTCTATGCTTTATCTCTGCTCTGCCCTGTCGGCTCTTCCTCTGATCTGTCGTCTTCTTGGTACACCCTGTCACCCTGTCGTGGCATTGTGTGAACATGCTTTGTTTTATGTGTATAGTCATCCTCCAATCATCCTGGAGGTGTGTCCTGGGCTGCCAGCTGATTGGGAGATGAGCCTGTAAGTAGGCGATAGTGATTCTGGGCATATCATTTGTCTCCTGCGTTCTGCCTGCTCCATTACCTGGTGCTTCTGATCTGCCTGTTTGGTGGTTTCGTGTGTGAGATCTCTCCTCGGTTTCCCTCACTGCTACCTTGCTTTCCACCTTTCCTTTCTCTGGTGTGTACTCTCCCCGTGTGTTTGGCTAGCGGTCTCAAGAGGTGCTGCCACATTCACTCTGACTTTCAGCTTGCCAGACGCCGGTATCTGTGTGCTTGGGTGGGTCATCTACTTGCAGTATATGTAATTTGAATTTTAATCAGATGGCGCCAGGCAATAGAAATCTTGGGACCTGGTACACTAATGTTTTGAGGGCCCCCATCCATTCTCAGTAGTGTCTGCAGCAGTGGATTGCAGTGGTCCTTCAGCTGTCCCCCTTGTCGTCAGGGCCTGGATGGCCTAGGGGATATTTATTAAAATATCTTAGGGACAGAATAACAAATATAGAAAATCCACCTCAAATTCATTGCAAAAATATGTAAAAACAAACCCACAAAAATGTATATATAGGTAGTAGTTATTGGTATGTATCTACATGGGGCTGTATTCACACCTAAGAGTGAGTTAGGTGTAGACAGATCTGCACCTAACTCAACCACCCTGCCCCTAAGCCGCCCCCATTTGTAGGTACCTTACGAGTGCCATAGAGCTACCTTATCTTACTGTGCATAGTTTCCGTCTTGAGAAGTAAACTACGCACGGACATTGGGCCTAATCCAGACTAACGCCGATGCGCTGTGTGTACTAACGCACGGCGTAACATAGTGTAATTACGCCTGTATCAGCATCGTAACGTCCAAAACCTGCCCGCCCTCTCTCATTACTCATACTTACCATTCCCCGCCTTCCTTCCGTAATTGTTGCGTAGTTACAGCGAGGAACGCCCCCTCGCCATAACTACGCAACAGTTAGGAACGCACGATCCTAAGGAACGGGTTTCCCTAAATACGCCGGGCAAAATCTGCCTGGCACATGCGCAGATTGGCAGAAATGCCGATCTTACGCATATGACCGCCTTTCCTATGGCGGCGGGTGTTATTCTGGATCAGGCCCATTGCCTCTCCCTACCCTCCCCCCTCCCACTTCTACCTAAACACTCCCCGAGGCAGCATAAGCACGCCTCTTTCTAACTAAACTCCATGAGGTCTTTAAAGACCGCAAGGAGACGATCTACAAACCTAACTGGTAGATTGAGTAAATGACCTACTGCGCATATGTAGTAAGTCATTTAGTATAACTCCGCACCTAAGAAGCAGAAGCTTCTTAGGTGTGAATAAGGCCCATGATATGTAAAGTGGTACTTGACTTGATTCAATTGTGGGTAACTGGTACTTCCCAAATAAAGGTTGAGAACATCTGTATTTCTGGTGTGCATCAGTATCATTCTGAGGTCTCCTAATAGAGGTGATTGGGTTTCACTCTGGTCTAGGGGCTTGTTTAATCAGGTTACCATTGAGAGTGAACAATGGGGGCCACAACCTGCTACTTGCCTGCAGCCAAATCCATCCCCACCATCGGGGGCTCTGGTGAGAACCTGTCCTGTAGACTCTATGTCCCGGTGCCCCATTCTTATAACACTTCTTTTCGCTGCCATCCTGTCCGCTCAGTCCTGTCCACTTTTCCACTCCATCTTCTTCTTTTCTATACTCTTCCTCCTTTGTGTCCTGTCCACTTTTCCACTCCATCTTCTTCTTCCATTACTGGAACTGTCCATGTCCTACCAACCACCACTGGAGCTGCATCATTTTGAGGCAGTAAGTAATTAGCTGTTAATTAGCAATTCGGTTCAGTGTTACGATTATCGTAATATTACAATTATTGTATAATATTGTTTTCTATCTGACAAGTGTCAACATAACGATCACGTCAACGAGAGAAAAGCCAATCAATTAAGCCTGTCAGCCATGAGGTTCCGGGAGGATAAAATGTCCCCTTTTTTGACATTGATGGAGTCATACCACACCTCCAGACACGTCATTACACTAGAAGAAAGCAATTCACTTAGGATGCCTTATTAAGTTAGTGTAACCCTTTCTATATGGGATTAAGGGTCACTGACATACATTTTCTTTGTTTTTATTTCAGAATGCACATTAAGCAAAAATCTACAAGTTTCAGTGTGTAACAAATCTTGTATTGGTTAGCAGTGTAATAATGCACATCATTGTACAATCTATTGTGCTTCTACTTTATGTAAATATTACATATTTTTATAGTACATATTTATTAAAGTCAATTTTATGAACATGTGACTGCAAAAAAGAAAAACCCTGTATATTTTTCTATGCTGCAAAATGATGTAAAAGGTATAGGAAGGATGTTAAGGATAATTCTATTACTGTATAGGATATGTCTTTACATTAGATGGAGTCATGAATATAATTACTTTAGCTTTAGGTTTTATTTCATTAGGATAACAAATGCTTTGTGAAACCCCTGTCTGTCAGGTGCCTTCAGTTGGCTGAAAGCGCATGTTGGCGGTCTGTCTGTAATGAGACTGAAGCATGACTTGGAGTTGTGGCAAATAACTGATTAGGGAGACTGAATGCCAGATAGGCATGAAGGCTGATAAACACCCTGCAGTGGGCAATGACATCAGGCAAGCCAAGGGTTAAGGGGACTAGTTAATTAGGATGGACTTGGAGGGTGGTTTGGGTGAGAAAAGGGGTGGGGCTTAGGGGGATATTAGGCTATTGGACAGGATGTTCTTACTCTCTTTTCCCTTGATTTGACCTCACTCACTTATTTACTAACATGTATACTTTGCAGACAGGGCATAGGTTGGCAGTAGTGGTGGGGTGTCAGCAGTTTATTTGGTATAAGGAGAAGGAGATACATCTTCCTGTTAAACAATACTCCCTTAAACTTCCACCAAACCCACCATTCTCCAGTTGTTATAAACTTGTCACGCACTCAACCCCCTGGAGCCACACTCCCTACCACACACATACACTAGTGTTCATTTTGTTAGCAGCTAATTAACCTATCAGCATGTTTTTTGACATGTGGGAGGAACCCGGAGCACCCGGTAGAAACCCACACAGACACAGGGAGAACATGAAAACTCCACATTGATAAGGCTCGTCCAGGAATCAAACTTATGATTTCAACGTTGTGAGATACAAGTGCTACTTACGGAGCCATCATGCTCAGGAATGGTTTAGGATAGACACACCCCTTGAGTTTAAGCCATGCCCAGTGGTGGGGTCTCTGGTCTGCCTCCTCGGTATAACCTTGGTGTGCAATGTAAAAGTTCTCACAGTGATAATTAACTTGGGGGCACCGAGGACTGGGGCTGTCTGCCCTCCTATTTTACATCAGCTGACTCCAACCTGCTATCTTTGCCACCTGACTATATGCAAAAACAATAGTATATTTTACTCTAATTAATAATGATGTGCATGACATGTCAGCCATAGCTCTGAATGGTAAGTGTAAAACCCTCCCCTCCCAGTAGCCTGACCCTAACCCCCCTTACCCACAGTCTAACTCTAAGACTCCCTGTCCCCATAGCCTAATCCTAAGCCTCCTATCCCCGCAGTCTAAACCTAGGCTCCCCTACCCACAGGCAAACCCTAATCCTCTCCTTCAAAGCCTAACATTACCTTCCCCAGAGCCTAACCCTAAAAGTCCCCAGAGAGGGTACTCTGGTGTGGTCTGCGGCGGATGTGATGGGTCATAGATGGAAATATTTGCAGGACACACCTCTTTGGTAATATAGAACAGCCTCCTATCCCCGCAGTCTAAACCTAGGCTCCCCTACCCACAGGCAAACCCTAATCCTCTCCTTCAAAGCCTAACATTACCTTCCCCAGAGCCTAACCCTAAAAGTCCCCAGAGAGGGTACTCTGGTGTGGTCTGCGGTGGATGTGACGGGTCCAGCGGGGGTCCAGCAGGCGGCTTCTGAAAAAGGAATGGGTAAGTATGCTGATCGGCATACTTACCCATAAAAGAAAAAAAATGGACGTTTTTCAAAATAAAGTTAGACGAAAATGAGCTTTCGCCTGTCTCTCTTTCTAAAACGGCCCTGTCAAGCTATGAGCATGTTGATCTTATTGAAGGCAGTGACCTGTCCACTGATTTCATGATTATGGAAAAGAGGACAAGGTAAAATTATGTAATGCAGGTTGGGTGTTTCTATAATACTGTACAATAAGAATAGTTCACCACTCACTATACTGTACATATTTCATGTATCCAGATTGCTTATTATATGCATTTACCTAACCAATCATCCTAAAATTTGCAACAGGTACACATCTCAGTACTACTACTACTACTACTACTACTACTACTACAGTTTACATGGTAAACAGATTGGTCTCTAGGCCATAGTTGCCAGCTCTCCCTGAAGATTGGGTGAACTCCGACTCCCTGAAGTGTTTGGCAGTCTCCCTGATGCAGTTTCAGTCATTGTGTTATGATAAGAGAATTCAGAAATTGTGTTCTATTTCCCCGCATTGAGGCCTAGGAGAGGGCCAATTTCATTGAGGCCAAGATGTAATCTGGCAGTTATTTAAGACAACATGATTTCGCTATTGGAGACAGAAATGAAAATACACTTTGTTCTCTTGTTAATCAGCTGCAGTGTCATCTACTATTAGCTTTTCTGTAAAGATGAAGAAACAGTGGATCTCCTGTTCACAGCATTCACATTTAATACTGTAAGTATTTATTCACTGACAAATTAACAATAAAGAAATACTGATGCTGCCATTGTTATTGAGGAATAGATTTCCTGGCAGCACTAGACACACTCATAGATGGAAATATTTGCAGGACACACCTCTTTGGTAATACAGAACACACCTCTTTGGTAATACAGAACACACCCCTTTGGTAATACAGAACACACCTCTACAAGACACACCCCTTTGTGCTACAAGACACACCCCTTTGGTGCATTAGTGATAGTACTATCACAATTCCTGATATTCATTTTCAAATGTTGGCAATCATGCTCTAGGCATCAGTATCCGAGCTGTAGCTAGATATTTTTGTGTCTGGAACAAGAAGGAAAAATGGTGCCCCATAGTTATCAAGCTCCTTTGTGTTTTTTACTATTAAGTTGCAGAAACAGATCAGTTCACTGGGTGTTTCTATCCATACAGCAACATTTTAGAATCAGTTTTACAGATTTGCTTTTATAATCAAGACTTTCTCCGTGAGATTTTTCTCCAGCATTTTATTATGTCCATTAGAGTAGACACAGTCATGATACAATAGATCTTTCTTGGACAGGTTTTTGTCCAGTCATCCACAGTTCCATGTACAGGTCACAGCACATCCATATATTCTGTCCTCTTACTATAAAAGAGAAACTGTTAAGAGGAATTTGTTCAATTGGACCATTATTTACATAATGTGTATCTCTCCTGGCGTGGGCTGCTGGCATCATCGCCACACTTTCATTTTAAGGAGATTAAAACAGGGAAATGGCGTACAGTAAGAGACAGTAGGTCATTTACCCCAAACTGCTCATTCCAATTGCTAATTCACTGCTCTTTTTTTACTATTTTACTATTTATTGGCAACCAGAAAAAGAAAGATTTAAATCAGACTCAATGTAAAATGCGTAGGCCGCAATGACTCCCCATCTATAAGGCTTCAAATTACAGCCTACATAACTTTAGGGACCTAGGGCCGGATCCAGACCTACGTTCCCTTTACGTTTTAACGCGTAGCGTGTTCTCGCTTTCGTAATTACTATGCACTCCCAAAGGCACTCCCTTCGGTCGTATGTATTTTTGCAGTTTTACGCTTTCCAAACCCTACCTTAACTTTTCCAAGCGTGACTGCTGTCGGCCGTAATGTCTGCACGTACATACGCGCCTAAGCACGCCCATACTGTACGATTTAAATGCCTCACCCCGCCTCCGACACGTGTCATGTCTGCCACGCCCCTTCGTCTGTAGTTATGCTGTTGATCGTAGGCGCGTAAGTACGTTTAGAGTTTCGGGTCGTAACATCTGCCGCGCACATGCGCAGAACATGCAAAACAGCGTTTTTACAACTCCGACTAACGTAAATACGCTAGCAGTCGTAGCTCTGGATCTGGCCGCTAGGCCTGGATTCACACCTAAGACCTCTACACACTGCGCAGTATTATTATTATAATTAACGTTTATTAATAAGGCGCCACATGGTATCCACAGCGCCGTACAGAGGCAATAGAAAAGACAATAGTTGCAATACAATAATTTAATTAACAGAGTATAAAATAGAATAAGAAATAAAATACAAAAAAAAAAAATACAGTACAAAAATAGCAGAACAATATGTATGGTAAATAAAGATGCTGGATATGTGTTTGGGAGCAGATGAATAAGCAGAGGAGTTAAACAGTAGAGAGAGAGAGAAAGTGTGAATTAATGAAGACAAGGTAGAGGGATGATAACAGAAGGGAGGAGGACCCTGCTCATAACAGCTAACATGCTAAGTGAGAGAGGGTGAACAAACAGGAGACACAGAGATGAAGCTGGGAAGGGCAGGTAAGCTTAGGTGGCTGAAGGGTAGGCTTGCAGTACCATGACCATGTATCGTCTACGCATGCGGAAGATCAAATCCACATGGAGCACGGCATCAGTCGGCTGTGCTCCATGTAGATTAGAGCCCCCCGAGTGTATAGACCAGTGATGGCGAACCTATGACACGCGTGTCAGAGGTGACACGCCAAGACATTCTGACTGACACACAGTCAAAATGTCTTTGTGTGCCACCTCTGACACGAGTGTCATACGTTTTAATGATCGCGGCGGCGGATGTCGGCGGCGGCGGTCAGCGGAGCCAATCAGCGGGGTGAGGGGTGGGGAGAGGCGGTATCAGCTGCAGGGGATATGGCTGATACTGCCTCTGCCCCCTGCAGCATCTGATTGGATCAAAATGATCCAATCAGATGCTGCAGCCTAGGACACAGTGAGGGACGTTGCGTAACCTAGGTAACGCTGCGTCAGAGTGGCGAAAGAAGAAAGCAGAGGTAAGTTTATTTTCAGTTTAAATTATAAAAAAAAAGGCTGGGAACTAATAGAGGGCAAAAAGTGCCAAAGGCTGGGCACAATAAGGGGACAATAAGACTGGGCACAAAAGGGCAAAAAGGCTGGGCA
>WWET01001711.1:39678-55894 GCA_011038615.1 Limnodynastes dumerilii | reverse complement strand
CTCAACCCTCCTTCTGCTAGTAGACCATCTATTCACATCTGGATGACAAATTCATAAATCATCCATTTCTGATACGGCCCAAATGATAAAACCATGTTCCCTATTTAAAGGCAGCAATGTCTCCATGTCATTATTTCGTTGATTTTTGCCTGGCTGGATGGTGTGAGAGTGAACACTCTGCCGCTGCCATTTATAGGAATATATCATCAGTTAATGTGACACATATTAACTTTTATATTTTTACCATATGCAAAAGATTTTAGCATAAAAAGAAAAAGTTGTATATTTACCATGTTTTTATTCAATTTAGGGTCATATTCAGCCGTATTCAGAGCTGCATTTTTACAAAGTATGCAATTATACACACGCACGTAGCAAGCCAACACCCGTGACACTCCCCTTTCACGGCCGTGCGATCGCAGACTTACGCCTCCATAGAGCACCTCTAACTTTGTGTGTACTTACGTACGTATATGTATGCCGTGTGTGCGATTCTATGTAACCGTGCCCTCAAAGACTCATCTAAATGCTTCCCCCCACCCTCTTTTAACTTTAAAGACCCCATATACGCAATCTACGTAACAAAACGATACGGAGATTACGTAAAATAGTTACTACGCATGCGTAGTAGCTACTATCGGGAAATTAAGGACGTATGTGGAAGACGTACAGGGTTTGTGAATCTGGGCCAAAGAGGGTACAAGCTACAAATCTTACACCAGCATTGCTACCTGTGCACAAGACTAGGGAATACAACTCTTGTAAAGTGTCAGGCGCTTGGAGACACATTTATGCACTATTGCTTAATGGTTCAGCTTAGTAATGACCAATCATGGGTAAGAAATATACCTCCAGGGGTCTAGTGACTAAAGTCATTTTGAGGCCTTTCAGAAGCCCCTCTCTTATTTTACGAGATCTAGAATGGTGACAGGAATGGGTGGTCATATGAGAATGAGTTAGGTGCTGACAGATCTGTACCTAACTCATTTGTCCAGCCCCTAATCCGCACCCCGTTTTTAGGTACCCTATGAGCCCTTCATCGACTGTCATAGAGCTTCCTTAACTTTCCGTGTTTAGTTTCCTGCTTAAGAAGGAAAATACACACAGAGAATGTCTGTCCCCCAACCCTCCCCGGCTGATCTAAACACCCCCCCCTCACACTTCTAACTAAACACTCCCCAAGGCGGCATTAGAACGTCTCCTTCTTCTTAAACTACTCTGAGCGGCTTTGGTAGACTTCGCACATAAGCAGAAGCTTCTTTGAGTGTGAATTAGGTCTGTTGTCTCTAGAAAAAAGGTCACTAGCATGCTTTCAGTATTGAGTGGCGGTCACTAGCATGCTTTCAGTATTGAGTGGCGGTCACAAGCATGCTTTCAGTATTGAGTGGCGGTCACTAGCATGCTTTCAGTATTGAGTGGCGGTCACTAGCATGCTTTCAGTATTGAGTGGGTGTCTCTAGATTGCTTTCAGTATTGAGTGGCGGTCACTAGCATGCTTTCAGTATTGAGTGGGGGTCACTAGCATGCTTTCAGTATTGAGTGGGGGTCACTAGCATGCTTTCAGTATTGAGTGGCGGTCACTAGCATGCTTTCAGTATTGACTGGGGTCTCTAGCATGCTTTCAGTATTGACTGGCGGTCACTATATTGCTTTCAGTATTGAGTGGCGGTCACTAGGATGCTCTTAGTATTGAGTGGCGGTCACTAGGATGCTCTTAGTATTGAGTGGCGGTCACTAGGATGCTGCTTGCATTGTATAAAGGTCTCTATGAATCTCTTTATTGCAATGTAAAATGCTAGTAATAGATGCTGCATTTGATTTTCTCTTACAAAACACATTTGTACTTGATTGGCTACACACAGCTCCATCACATTATATTTGGGAACTGCTCTTATTAAAGTTCTTTATTCTTACTTTTTTGTTGGCTCCACCTAAGATTGATCCTGGATTTTTTTTCAGGGCCAAGATGGTAAAAGCGGTAGAAAAATAGCTCTCCCCCTAATCCACCCAGACTCATCTCCGATCCACCCTAAATGACCATATTTAGAAATGCTATTGTCACTACAGCATTCCCATTTTCGACATCGATGCAGCCGACAGATGAATCGCACCATATCAATGCCAAAGACTTTTAAATAAATAATATTTTTTTTATCAGAACAGATACAACATTGAATCTTCTTATTTCGACAAAAGTACAGTACCCATTCCTGGTTAGGATTAGGCTTTGGAGAGGGGAGTGTTAAAGTTAGGCTGCAGGAGTGGGATGATTAGGGTTAGGCTTGGAGAGAGGAGGAGTAAGGTTAGGCTGCAAGATGAGTATGACTAGGTTAAGGCCAGGGTGAACTATTGGATGTGAGACAAGCATAATTAGGGTTAGGGAAGGGTTTAGGTTACGATGCAAGATGAGGATTGCTAGGTTAAGGCCAGGGTGAAGGTTAGGCTGCGAGACAAGGTTTAGGGAAGGGTTTAAGATAGGCTGCAGGATGAGAATGCTTAGGGTTAGGTAAGAGTTAAGATTAGGTTGTTGGAAGGAGATAATTAGAGTTAGGGAAGGCTAAAAATTAGGTTGTGGGAAGTGGATGGTGAATTAAAATGAAGAAACTTACCTCTCAATGTTGGATTCTTTGTAGAAACAGCAGTCTAACTACATTGTTTTGACGGAAACTGCCAAAAAGTGCCAAAATCTGCTGAAAACTGACAGCACTTAATTACCACAAAGTTATCTGTCAAAACACAGATCATCAGAGCACCAAACTACACTCACTCATAGTCCATGAAATGTGGAACATTTTGGAGGCATGCATTACTGATTCAAGTCATACTTTTGGTGTAACAAAATAAAACTTTAAATGACTGAAAGAACTGACTACATATCTTAGCCAGGGCACTCTTTAAAATACAGTCTTATTTTTCACAACGTACAAATTTTGTTCATGGACCACAAGTCCGCAAAATGTAGAACAAGAATATTGACAGATGAATACTAAATATACAGAATGGATACACGGTAAAATAAATGCACCGAGCCACCATTTCTTCTCTAGTTGGTATATTAAGCCACTGACTTATTATGCAGAGCTACCATGAATCTCAATTACCTGTGGATTTCAATACCAAGCCATTATTACTAAATGCAGAAGGGTAATAAATGCTGCTTTTTCTCCCATTTCCATGCAGGAAGAGCTAAGAGACGCCGTGGACATATTGCAAAGAATCAGAGTAAACATCTGCGTCAATTCTCTAAGGGTTTAATTATTTTACAAGTTCGCGCTCAGGAAAGGTCAGAACAGAAATACCGTCATACCAAATAACCCAGAACAAACAGAAGGTGGCTCATAAATGTATTCTGTGCTTTAATAGACAACAGAGGTGCAGAAAGTCTACTTGTAACATGACTAAACAGAAATAAACCAAAAAAAGGATAATGATGGGAATGGACTAAGTTTGGTAGCAACAAGTTTGCCTACGAGACAGGGAGGTAGGGGGGTAAGTAGACTGACACAATAGCGAAGGCCTGGGGGCAAAGGGGGAGAGCAGTGCAGACAACTGTCATTGGCTGACGACTCAGACAGCTCTCAGGGGGGCAAGGGAGAGAGAGAGAGGAAGGGAGAGAGAGAGAGAGTCAGAGCGAGGAGGGGAGGAGAGAGAGAAATAGCAAGGGGGGAATAAGAGAGGGTGATTGAAGGAAGAGAGAGAACAAGGGGGAGGAGAGAGAGAGGAAGGGGGATAAGAGTGATAGAGGGTGGAATTAAGTGAGATAGAGAGGGAGGGGAGAGAGAAAGAGTCAGAGCGAGGAGATGAGAGAAATAAAGAGCAAGGGGGTTAAGAACGATAGAGTGGGGAATGAAGGGAGAGATAGAGAGAGAGAGAACAAGGGGGGAGAGAGAGACAGATAGAAAGAGACAGTCAGGGACAGGGGCGGAACTACCATCGGTGCAACAGGTGCAGCGGCATCGGGACCTATCCTGATACAAGGGCCCACAACCATCGTCACCGCACCGCCGAAGCTCCCCACCAGATTACCTGGGATATCATCATGGCCAAAGCATATTTTTTTGCACCTGGGCCCACAACCCACTAGTTCCGCCTCTGGTCAGGGGTAAGAGAGAGAAAGAGAGAGAGAGAGAGAAAAAGCAAGGGGAAGGAGTAGAAGAGTTGACAAGATAGAATGTAGGAAGAACAGATGTAGGGACAGAATGGAAGAAATGATGACAGAGGGAGAGAATGTAATGGGGGGACATACAAAGGGGACAAGTTAGGAAATTAGATTTTATTTATTTATGAATTTAGATTTTGGAAATGTCAGCAATATGAGGGGGAATAATGCCATACAAATAGCTGTTGGCATAGTAATCCTATTGCCATAACATTCACTTTCAGAAATAATACAGCTGCCATATTTAACATTGTCGTACTTGTGTTTGTCGCTGTGGCAAGTGGATCTGATAGAGGGAATGTGAGCACAGATACAGAATAGATAAGAACCTTCCAAGAGAAGACCGGTTATGACGCTGAATCCAAAAGACTGTGTCCTGAAGTAGCTGTAGATGTTGCCCAGTATTCTTGGTATGTACAGTAAAACTCTGGAAAATTACAGCACAATTCTTACTTTATTTTTTGGAGATATTGAATAATAAAAGGAACCACATCGCTAAAATTTTAAATACTGAAATTTTATGAAAATGAAGAAGATGACGTCTACAGAAATTCACATGGACTTGCAAAACACATTTAGGGAGTCTGCTACATCATATAGTGCAGTAAAAGAGGTTCTGTGAATTCAGATGTTGAAAGCAGTCATAGTGCCAAAAGGGGAAGGCAACCAATCAGATTCTAGCTCTCACTTTCCTATTATATACTAGAAAATGTCAGCTAGAATCTGATTGGTTGCTATGGGCAACATATTCACTTTTCCAAACCCACACCTTAGTAAATCTGGCCTACAACCTCTTCATGGCTGACTGTTGACTGACCATTGGCCTCTAAGAAGAGGTTACTTTCCTCTTCAAGCCACATTTGCTGAAAAGTGCAGGGCTGGACAAGGTGTCAGCAAGATGTGTTCCAAGAATGTTGACACACGATCAGAAGTGAATGAAGTCGATGCACATGTTGTGAGTGTCTTTTGGTCACTTATCGTGCAAATCCAACCAGGCTTTTGGAACAATTCTTGACAATGGACAAAACGTGGATTCATCACTTCAATCCAGATTCGAAAAGACTGAGCATGCCGTGGAAACACTCAAACTCCCTGCCACCAAAGAAATTTCAGTTTCAGCGACTGCCTGGCAAAATAATGTTTTTTTTTGGGATGCAGAGGAAATCTGCTGACTACTAACCATAACTGAGTCCATAAATTTATCAGCCAATCAAGTATAAGAGGCAGGGAAACTGGAACGTTGGGCCCTGTTCCACGAAGACGATGCATCAACTCACAAGAGTCAGGAATGCCATTGTAGCTGCAGGGTTTGATTTGGTTGACCATTCCCCCTATTTACTGGACTTGGCCCCTTGTGACTTCTTCCCCTTTTCAAATTCTTATGGAACACATTCACAAGAAGAGTATGATGACATCAAAACGACGTCATGACTGCTGTACAGGACTGGTTTGAGGACTAATCACCAGACTTTTCCTTGAATGGAATCAAGAGGTTGGAACATCAATGGGAGAAGTGTTTTTAAGTAAAAAAATAAATGACATTTGAGCCAAAACATTTCTGTTATTCATGGTCAGGATAATGACTTTTAGATCCACTCTCATGTAAAGATACAATTATAAATAGATTTTTTCCCTGGAAGAAAATATAAGAAACACAGTGGGACCGATCCACAATTGGGAGTAATTGCAGAAATAGGAGTTAAGGAAGGAAATATAGAGAAAGAGGGAGTGAGGGGGAGAAAGAGGAGAGGGAGAGATATGGAAGGGAGGAGTGAGGCGGGTATAGGAATGGATGGAAAGAGGGAGGGAAGGAGAGAGAAAGCAAGGAAGCTAGGAATGGAGGGAGAGACAGGAGGAGGAGGGAAGGAGAAAGAGTGAGGTAGGGAATCGGAGGGTTGACAAGGAGAGAGAGTGAGGCAGGGAATTAGAGTGAGGTAGGGAATTAGAGGGTTGACAAGGAGAGAGAGTGAGGCAGGGAATTAGAGTGAGGTAGGGAATTAGAGGGTTGACAAGGAGAAAGAGTGAGGCAGGGAATTAGAGGGTTGACAAGGAGAGAGGGGGAGAGAAAAAGAAAAAGGGAAGTAGAGTGGAGTGTGGGTCCCCGTTGTGAACGGCCCTATTATGATAGGGCCGTTCACTCCCAGCAAGTTCCGAACTGGCTGGGATATCAATTGCTTATGCATAGCATAACCCCACTCCCTAACCCTGTCTCCCTGCCCAAAGCCTAACCCTAAGTAACCCCTCACAGCCTAACCCTAAGTCCCCCCCCCCAGCCAAAACCTAAGTCAACCCCCTGAAGCCTAACCCTAAGTCCCTGGCAGCGGTGCAAAAGTATCGGTGAGTATGCGAATCGTATGTTTTACAGAAAAGAAATTCTGAAAATCCTCGCATTTGAAATAGGGACAGCAGAGAAGCGACTTTCGCCTGTCTCTATTTCGCGAGAGGATTTGCAGCATGGACTCGCAACGGTAGAGAGAGAGAGGAGATGGAGGGACAAGGGGGGAGAGAGAAGAGAGAGGGTAAGAAGGAGAAAGAGAGAGTTGGAGCTAGAGAGAGGAGAGGCAGAAACTATGACGAAAACGATGGTTAACAAATTAAAAAATGAAGTTCAAACTTTCTAATACACCTTTCTTACAGATAATTTCCTATTTCTTTCCTCAGCTAGCGATGCTTGAATGGAAGAAGAAGTTGCAGTTTTAGCTTCTAAAAATGTACATTTATTCATGAATTATATTATTAGGGCCATTATATAAAGAAAATTTAAGCATACCTATTAACACACTTACACCTCACTTATTCCCAGCAACGCTGCTTTCACGGCACAGATCGCTGAACTTTATCCTCATTTTAATTTATGATGAGTTGTTTTTTTTTTCTTTTACTTATGCTGTGCAGGATACATTTTACATAATGCAACTGATTGACATCTCCCAGATCACAGAACACCTGCCGTCATCAATAAAATGCATTATTAATAAATAGCAAGTGAATGCTCTGGTAATTTCACTTCACCTGGTATAACAAAACTATTTCTTAGTCCCAGAAATCTCATCTCGTGCCGCTTCTACTTGATCATCGTGAATGCGTTCACTGATTGATAAGCTGGAAAAAAAAGATAGACCTTTCTGCTGCTTTCTGCGAGTGGGCTAGTAATTACCTTCATTCTGCTTAATATTTTGCAGCTGTGGGATAATAACTCATCGTTTATCAAATATGTTAATTTGCTCATGAATAAATGCTTCTTTTATACTTTAAAATCTTGTCATCCACCTACGATGAAAAAAAAATGTACACTCCAGTTAAATGTTTTCAGTTTATTGCAAATTAAATGTTTCAATGCTTCCGAGGGTTTAATATATCAAGCTAAAAATATCTATTAACGTGAACGAAGAGAACTAAAGCGTTCATTCAAATAAAGTACCTGGAGAGGAAAAAGAGTAGTTTATCCTGATTCTGATACGTCTCTAAAATTGGATAGAATATATAAATGTTAGAGAGTTCCTCCGACAGGTCTGCCGTGTTCTGTTAATTTACCACACAACAAAAGCTTGTCTGTTTCTATGGTTTAGCTAAAGTAGTATTAACTTATCAGGTTAGTTTGCATAAAAAGGGTAAACTTTTAGACATAGAAACATAAAAAGTGACGGCAGATAAGAGCCACAAGGCCCATCCAGTCTGCCCAATTGTTTATTAAAAACTACTATACTGACCCTATTTACCCTCAATTTAGTTTGAGATTTAGGATATCCTTATATTTATCCCAAGCATGTTTACACTTTTCTACTGTGTTATCGTCCACCACCCCAGATGGGAGGTTATTCCACTTATCTGTCAACCTTTCAGTGAAGTTTATATTTATGCCCTCGTGTTCCATTACACATCTTCCTTTGAAAAATGCCCCCTCCTCTAGCCGGTCACAACCCTTGATATATGAGAAAGCTGCTATCATGTCCCCCCTCTCCCTTCTCTGCTCCAAGCCAAGGCTGCTGCCAGATATTTTGGGGCCCGGGGCACATCCTCGTTGCCCCGCCCCTACACAACGTCATCCGTGACATCACATAGGAGGCGGGGTGCAGAGGAACCACATTATCAGCAGGCCAATGTGCAGGGAAGGATTTCCCTATACGTTCGCCGGCTAGTGTGTAGCTCTAAGCAGCAAATATCGGCGGTAGTAACCACTAATTCTTGCTGCTGCATAGCCAAGGTAAGTTTTTGCGGGCCCCATCAGCTTTGGGGCCCGGGACAGTAGTCCTGGCTGTCCCCCCTGATGGCAGCCCTGCTCCAAGCTATACATGTTTAGTTCCTCTAGCCTTTCTTGGTATGTTGACACAGGCTATGGACCATTTTAGCAGCTCTTCTTTGCACAGTCTTAAAAAGTCAACCAATTTGACTTTCACATCTGCTTATCAGACTCTCCGTCCTTCCCTGCCCGCGACAGCCATGGGTCTGGTTTGCGGCTTTAATGGTCCGTATTTCAACAGATCAGTTTAAGGCAAAGAAAGTTACGTCTGACGTCAGTTTTCTGCAGTTTCCAGCAAGACAGCTTTGTTCATGTAACTGCAGTGTCTCTGAACATACCAGTGGCAAGGTACGCTTATTTTTATCTTAACCCTATCCATCCCCTTCCTGCCACCTGACTGTAACCCTCCCCTTAGCCATCCTTATCATGCAGCCTAACCTTATTCCTCCTCTAACCCTAACTCTCCACTCTCTACAGCCTAACCTTAGCTGTCCCCTAACCTTAACCATCCTTATTCTGCATTTTAACCTTAACTCTCCACTCTCTACAGCCTAACCTTAGCTGTCCCCTAACCTTAACCATCCCTGACCTGCCGTCTTACCTTTACCCTCCCATTTTCGCAGTTTAATCTTGACCCTCCTAAATCCGAAGCCTAAACCCAGAATGGGTTCTTTGTCGAAATAAGAACACTTGACATTGTACGCGTTTGGACACTGAAATGTAGGTGATGGCACTGATACAGGCTCGATTAAACTGTCAAAGACAATGGGGATATGTGATGAGAGAACCGCTGGAGTGGAATTAATCCAAGCTAATCCAATATAAATATACAATGTAAAATATAGATCAATTCAGCCTAGTGGCGGCATACAGAGAGCAAAATATGTCCAAACAAACTAGGGACGATCCTATTAAATCCTTGAGGTAGAAAATTCTTATCCACTTGAGGTCTCCCGTGGTGAAATGGAGAAGATCCAATACGGTAAAAGAAACAAGGTGGAAGAACAAAAACAAAAAAACATAGATTAATAAATGGAACGAGTGTGAGTAATAAAACTGGCTGGATTGTTAGGTTTGGTATATCTAGTTCCAATCCAAAAAATCTATCAATCTGATTCTTATATAAATAGTATAATCTAGATTACAATCTATTACATATCTGTGTGTGTATTTCTAGATTACAATCTATTACATATCTGTGTGTGTATTTCTAGATTACAATCTATTACATATCTGTGTGTGTATTTCTAGATTACAATCTATTACATATCTGTGTGTGTATTTCTAGATTACAATCTAGCACATAAAATGAAAGGGATACCACTTTAAAAGCGCTACATAAATTCCTGCAGCAGCTCTAATCACGACGGGGTCCTACACCCCAAAAAAAGGTAAAAGACAATGGGGATATGTGATGAGAGAAGCGCTGGAGTGGAATTAATCCAAGCTAATACAATATAAATATACAATGTAAAATATAGATCAATTCAACCTAGTGGTGGCATACAGGGAGGAAAATATGTAATGATCCTATTAAATCCTTGAGGTAAACAATTCTTATCCACTTGAGGTCTTTCGTGGTGAAACGGAGAAGATCCAATATAGTAAAAGAAACAACAAGGTGGAAAAACAAAAACAAAAAAAACGTAGATTAATAAACGAACGAGTGTGAGTAATAAAACTGGCTAGATTGTTAGGTTTGGTATATCTAGTTCCAATCCAAAAAATCAATCAATCTGATTCTTATATAAATAGTATAAAAATAGATATAAATATATAAATAGTATAAAAATATAGATCTAATAGTCAATGCAATCAATCAAGATATTCCCACATAGGTGTCCACTAGAGGATGATATATACTTAACACTGCGTAAAAAACCCCAGGGGTATTAAAATATATGCATCAGGCAACCAAGGGGTTATGGTAAAATAAAACTCTTTACTTGGTCAAACACATAAGAACAAAAGTTTAAAACAGGCACAGGGTCACAAGCGGAACTCCCCTACCCCGATCACCGGAGAATCCCTGGATAGGCTGGGGTCGGGACACCCGTGGGGACGTCCACACCACGGGGAACGGCTCCAGAATCCGGCTGACACGAGGAGGCGGCCGATGATGATGCGGTAAGGTGTGCGTCCTGCAGTTTGGCTGACGATCCTCAGATGACGGGAAGGAGGTACCAACGGGGATCACCTGGCTAGTGATTAAGGAGCCAGGTGATCCCCGTTCCAGCCTGGATCCAGCCTTTTGTCCTAAATCGTTCTGTGCCAGAAGCTCTGCCCTCGCAAATTCTGTACCCGCTCATCTACTGTTTCCCCTGTCTTTTCCAATCTTACAGAAAGCCATTGTATTGCTGATGCACCAAATTGTCTCTCCACCACAGTATTAGGAAGTTGTAAATTGCCATTTTTATGGCATTAGAACAAAAGCAAATCTAGTTTCCTGTTATTTTTATAGTTTTACTATCAGTCTCCTGTTTTTAAACGTTGTGCTGATTTTATAGAGTGTGTTCATACCTTGACTTTCGCCATTATGTCTATGAGAAATCCGTTATGATGTGGCAAAGAGATAACCTTATATTTACAAGGAGGTTGCTGGTTTTACATCATCGGTGACAGTTTTATTATCATTGTTGAATGAGCTGTACTGAATATATGGTTGATCTTATGAAATGTCAGATCTTAACCAGTAAAATTAATGGTATCTGTGTAGCCTAAGCCTGATATTAACCGATATTTCCTATAACCATAAAAAATTAATTATTACGCATGAAAGGAAGGCTGGAACTTAGGTTTCATATTGGAAATTTATCTTAAATTTTAACTAAAAAAAAAGTAACAGTATGTAAAGAGAATGACACAGACATTCTTCTAAGGCTGTGTTTTATTTTGCCTGTTTTGCTGTTTTGACATGTTTATAAGAAACAAAATGAATTGTATCAGAACAAATGATATTTTCCTATAACAGCAATCAATAAATTTTTGGAGGGTTCTTTACATAAAAAAAAAATAAGTAACTGTAGCAATTATCATATTATTAAATGTATCTAAGAAAGAATATGGTATGCAGGACAATGCATAAAATTATAGAACACATTCAATATTACAATAACCCTATCGCTAACCATAACTGTAACCTTATGGGCCAGATTTACTAAGCTGTGGGTTTGAAAAGTAGAGATGTTGCTCATAGCAGCCAACCGGATTTTAGCTGACATTCTGTACTATGTAAAAAGAAAGTGAGAGCTATAATCTGACTGGTTGCTATGGGAAACATCTGCACTTTTCCAAAACCGCAGCTTAGTAAATCTGTCCCTATATCCTAACCTTGGCCAGATCCTAACCCCTGCACGTAATTTGTTAGCATGGAATTAGATGGACTATTGATTTGGGGTAGAGCCAGGTGACACTGACATCATGGAATCAGCTTATATAAATAGGCAATCAGAGGACAGACAACCCCTATCTTAGGTGTCCCCCAAGGTCATAGACATTGTATGGGCTCTAACTTCCTTCTAACTGAACAGTTACACAGGCTGGGACCCAGTCACAGGGAATGGTTTCTTAAGTCCATTGGAGAGGTGTTCTTCCGTGAACCATACTTTATCCCCTTCCATTTGCAATATGTTGAATGCTGATGTCCCCAATGCCAGGGGCGGATTGGGAACTTAAAGTGACCCTGGAATCTGTAAGAGGCCACATGTGGGTTGTATCAACTATAGACTGAAAATGTAAATGGTATTATAACAAAATAAAGAACCTTTAATATATAAAGTGGACAGGTTATGTAGAGCCAATAGAATAAGTGCTGAAATAAACAAGTTAAAATTCAATACAAAATATACTAAGTAGTATTTCATAATACAATACATTTATATTGATCATTATGCAATGTAGAGAGCGTTCTTGTGACCACCATCTAATACAGAGAGCATCCTACTGACCACCACCAAATACAGAGAGCATCCCACTGACCACCACCAAATACAGAAAGCATCCCACTGACCACCACCAAATACAGAGAGCATCCTACTGACCACCACCAAATACAGAGAGCATCCTACTGACCACCACCAAATACAGAGAGTATCCCACTGACCACCACCAAATACAGAGAGCATTCTACTGGCCACCAACAAATACCGTGAACATAAAGTAGTGTGGTGGTTACCCCGCGCCTGTATGTATTAATGGTAAGCAATGTACCTGTGTATGAGAAATGAGTTTTCATGCAGGATGGTTATAAACGTGTCATTTATTAAGCAAAAGAAATATTTAGACATGTGCCAACAGGTGGCGAGCAAGGTAAATAAATAAACAAATCAAATGAATCAATTGAAATTTAACAATAAAAACAAAGAATGGGGAGAGAGACAATCTCCAGAGGGAGGAGTGACTGGCAGCGTGTGGGATTGTACGCTGGAATGGTACAGCAAGGGTTAACGCTGGGTGCAGTTAGTTGCACAGATCTAGGATCAGATCCACTAAGGAGGCTGCCCTTTGTAATGGAGTTGTGAAACTACGAGTCCCAGCATGCCTTAACTGCAAAAGCATAGTGGATACCTGACAAAGCATGATGGGAATTGTAGTTTCACAACACCTGGAGTGTCACAGGTTAGCCAACACTGGTCTAAAACAAACTCAGGCTTCTAGCTTTAAAAGACAGAATTACACCATTACAGACAAGTTTAATGCAAATAACACCATTAATAAGTTTCAGAAAATATTTAATTATTCAATTCATTATTGACTTAGGCCTGTATTCAGAGTATTCTTAAGGACCGTATTTACGTAATCTACGTAAGAAAAACATATGTTGCGTCTGGTGTTTAGGTATTTTTACTACTGCGCACGCGTAGTCATTTTTTAACATAATCTACACGTCTTTTTCTTACGTGGATTGTGTAAATGCAGTCTGAAAGAGTTACAAGAAAAAAGCTCTAGGTAAAAGGTAAAATGGTAAATATGATATTGTGAATAATTAATTCCATATAAAGATGCCTGGGCATATGTTTATTTGAACAGTGTAAGCAAGCTGTCAAAAATACTTCAATGTTCTTTTTGTCAGTGAACACATTTTTTTTAAGGCTCAAATATCTTGAAATAATAGTAATTATGAATGAAACAAAAATAGATGCTTATCTTTGCTTTACACTTGATTGCAGCCTTGTTCAGTTGATCGGCGTCACATTCTCACTGGTCTATGGCCTTTTTCATGTTGCTCTGTGTTTTAAGATAAATTTAGACTGACAGGTTTAAGACAATACCCTATGTTTCCAGTCGCTTGTATTATACCTTCAAATTATTCATGATAAACGAATCATTTGTGTTTCGTGCTTTACTGCACTTGTACAAATGATATAAAACAAAAGATTTTGTACTTTTTTTTAAATACCGCGATGCATTGAATCAACCTATGCAAATGTAAACAGGATTGTTCTACTTGTTCAGAAGAGGAGCCGATCCAGACTTAATAAACGTCAGGATTTTCTACTCTTTGCAAGTGAAAATGGCAGTATTCGGTAACTGTACATGCAGGCACAAAGGTCTTCCAACACCAATCTGAATTTTTTTCTTCATGACATGTTTCCTTTACATTACGTTAAAACCCAGCCTTCCTCACTATTCTGGTATCTATCTTACAGGGGTGTGGTATATAGGATCTACATTTTTGCAACATTTATTTACTCAACCACATTAGGTTGACAGTATATGAATCTTGAAAAAAAATATGTTGACAGGATTGTGCTCCTGACAAAGCTAAGGTCAATGGGCTGGATCCAGACTTAAGTAAGTGCTTGAAATGAGTTACTCCTGGGCTAAACCATGGTGATTGCAGGGGGAGTCATATTTAATCTGTTGGAAACAGTATTAGAGATGAGAGGTGATGTTTCCTATCCCAAGTCTAAATAACAGTGTGATAGTAACACTGGTCAGTATCTGTGTGCAGTAAGCAATTCAAAGATATATCCCTGCATGCAAAGAATACAATTACCTTGACTTCCCCTGAAATCAACATGGTTTAGCCCAGGAGTAACTAATTTCAAGCACTCACAAGTCTGGATACAGCCCCATATTATTCTAAAATTAACCTTATTGCTATCAACAAACAGTAAAATGTCAGACAAGGTCTGTAGCCTAGCCCTAAATCTAACCCTAAACACTACCTAACACTAAAACACAGCCTAACCCTAACCACAGCCTATCACTAAATCTAACCTTAGCCTAACCCAAGGCTATACTGCTAAAACTCTCAGTCATGCACTAATCATCTCCCACATTGATTACTGTAATGCTCTCTTTTTTGGACCCCCACAATATAAATTTACCCCTCTACAGTCTATATTGCATGCAGCAGCAAGACTGATTTTCCTAGCAAAACATTCATCTAGAGCTAGTCCACTCTGTCAGTCTCTACATTGGTTGCCTGTATACTACAGAATCAAATACAAAATGCTCTTGCTAACCTATAAAGCCATAAACAAGACTACACCTGCAAACATATCCTCACTTTTACCATACACCCTGGCTGGTCCATTGTGTGATATAAAGCACTGGCCCTTATGTATTAAACCCATTGGGCCTGATCCAGAACAATGCTTCCGAGCGAATGTACGCGTGGGGGACACATAAAATCGCCCTTTGGTAAGTACTGCCCATGCGCACCATAGAAAATACGCTCCGTAACGTAGCGTAATTGTGAACGTATGGGCTGTTCACGTATGTGTCACGTAAATACTTATGTGTGGCCGTGCCAATTTTACGTGCGTTCAAAATACGTCTGAAATACGCTATGTGGGCGGGGGTTTGTATGTAAAGTGTACAGTGTGGGCGTGCTTAGCGGCGTAAATACGTGTTGCCCATACGTACGTGTGCGGATCACTGCGGTTACATGGACAAAAGTTAAGGCCGGGTTTGGAAAGCGGAACTCGGACAAAATACGGGTTTAGAAAGCGTATCTTGATAAAATACGTACATTCAAGGGGTGTGCCGAGGGGAGTGTAACGAATTTACGCGCACAAAAATACGCTACGCGAATAAACGTACGGCAAACGTAGTTCTGGATCTACACCATTGTCCTATAGAGTGTAAGCTTGTGAGCAGAGCCCTCTTACCCACCCAGTCTGTCTCTTACTACCCAGTCTTATATACTCTGGTTGTTGAATTCTTAATTGTAAAGCGCTACGTATTCTGCTGGCGCTATATAAAAACCTGTTAATAAATAAATAATTATTATCCCTAATGCTTACCGTAGCCACAGCTTAACAGCAGTCTAACCCTGATCAAAACCAAAACCTAACCACAGCCTAAACATTAAAGACGACAGCGGATGAACTGATGGTAAGTATAGATGACTCGACCATATCCCGTTTTCAGTATAATATTACAATACTTCTGCATAGTGTAAAATGCTCAGTCATCCCTCATTTACTGCTTTCATTTTTTTTAAATAAATCAAACTGTGATTTAATGTTTAGAGCTGTATGTGATCCACTCCGCCACGACTCACACCGAGCGTCCAAATCATCACCTCTCGTCCTGTCTCTTACTTGTCTAAACTTCCCCTTAGGGCTCTATTTATAGACTTCAGGGTAGATCCAGAACTACGTCCGTCTTCCATAGAAGGATGTAATTCAATAAACAATAGCTACTGCGCATGCGTAGTAGCTATTGTACGTAATCTGCGTATCGTTTCGATACGTAGATTGCGTATATGCGGACTTTTAGACGATACGCAGATTACGTACAATAGCTACTACGCATGCGCAGTAGCTATTGTTTATTGAATTACGTCCGTCTATGGAAGAAGGACG
>WWET01001711.1:18760-35688 GCA_011038615.1 Limnodynastes dumerilii | reverse complement strand
TCTGCCCGCAGGTGCCGGTCCCGACATGGAGAGCCTGCACATGCGCAGTGCTTCTCATGCTGGGACTTCATTTTTTTTACACGAATTCTCTCCCGGAGAACTCCTGAGCTACGTTCAGGCTATTTACTAATACTCACACTCTGCTGGCTGTCCCGCGATGACATCTGAACTTTCTTCTGTCATCGTGGGCTTTCTTCCTGTGTCTGGAAGGCCCGCACATGCGCAGTGGCTCTCTGCTGGGACTTTGTAAAAAAATGAAGTCCCAGCATGAGAAGCACTGCGCATGTGCAGGCTCTCCATGTCGGGACCAGCACCTGCGGGCAGACGCGTCTTCGGTCCGGTAAATATTTAAAGCTATTATATTGTGTTATTTAATTTATGTTGTTTTTTTAATTGTTTTTTAATTTTCCAAAAAAAATGTATTTTAATTTTTTAAAGACAACGTTATTTACTTATATTCCAGTGGTCTACCCATACATATACCTTCTCCCCCACCCCTAATAACCGCTATTAGGGGGAGAAAAAGGGGGTTTTATGGGGAGATTGCTGGAAGAGAAGTCTGAACGCCAGTCTGAAATGGCGTTATTTTAACTCTCAGAGCAGAGTATAAAACTCCGCTCTGAGGGTTAGTAAATAGCCAGCCCCATTAAAAACAACGGGCTGGCGAGGACAGGTGAAGTTTTACCGCATGGCCATGGAAACTGCTGATTTCCATGGCGGTGCAGCTGTTGTAAATAGCAAAAAGTTCATTTTTGGAGTTATAACTTCATAACTCCAAAAATGAACTTTTTAAAGCTTTAGTAAATAGAGCTGATAGTCTGTATTGTGTGCCGGTTTTTAAGATAAAGTGGGAATTGTATAGTGGAGACTAGAAATATTGTTTACCCTAAGGACAAGCCATTAACTCATGGGCCGCTGCTGTGGGCTAAAGTTTGCCAGCCAGCCCCTGACTGATAGAGAAGACAAATGACTTGGTATAGCGTGTAAGGGAACTTACCATTGCACAATATTTAGGGAATAGGAAATTATGGTTTGTGAACTTACTAAACTTTGCCTTAAAGAGGAGTTTTTAGGGAACAAGAGAGGAAAGCTGAAAGAGCCTAGAGACACCCAAAATAGTCATTTCAAGAAATTGACAGCTTAATATTAAGCTCTGTGTCCTAGGAAGATTTTAACTACCAGCTTTATTGCCAAAGATTCCAAATAGAATCATTGGAGCATAAGCCATTGTTACACATTTAAACATCATTGTTTCTGATTCTTTACTAAATATAATAACAGGATATGATTGCCAGAGTTATTTATAATCCGGTACATTACAGCTAATCACACATTTCTGTTATCATTTGTAACATACTGGCATATAGCTGAGTTAGCTTTGACATGCAAGAGGGTAATGAAATGCCCATTCCCAAATAAGTGGCATATTGTGGGAATGTTTCCATTATGCAACTGGAACCGATAGGAACGCTTTCCAATGGTGGGACAGGACAGGGCAGTAAGCGTATGTGAGACATTCATGGAGGGGGGTGGGGTAAGTAGCTTTTACAGTAAAGATTTGGTTAAGCATATTTAATTCCTAATTTTGATTAAGGCCCTTATTCCGAGTACCGGATGTATAACATATACGTCCGGTGTTTCGCGATATTTACTACTACGCATGCGTAGTAATTTTCTATCGTAATCTACATATCTTTTTCTTACGTAGATTGCGTAAATGCGGACTGAAAGATTACAAAGATTACATAAAACAAATTACTACGCATGTGCAGTAGTAAAAATCGCTAAACACCGAACATATATGTTATACATCCGTTACTCTGAATACGGGCCTAAGTTCTAATTGTCACCATTTCCTCAAGATTTGGAACTCCGCCATCGCTGCATTCTTAGGTCCGACCAGTGTTGAAGCCAGTGGGTAAAGTGTTATTTAGCAAATGGGTAAAGACAAAGGACTGGATTCAGGCACAAAAAGGACGTCTTAGAGAATGCCCATAAATTGCGCCCTCGCATGTGCGTGTTCCGCATTTCCAATATGGATATAGATCCTATGCGTCCATACTGAGTGTTTCTCATAGCGATGCGAGATGGGGAGATCACTTATGTTACGTGGCTGGAGGAGGGTATTACATTTATATTAAGGATGTGCTAATAGTCCTTCACTGTATCCAGCCTTCCAAACTGTCCACATTTTAAGTGAGGAAGGTGCAGAAGTTTTAGGGTAGTGATCGCCGTGTGTGTGAGGTGGGTGACTTCCACTTGTCTGCGCAGAAGCCTGGGTCCAGAGCACAGCGGGATCAAACGTCTGGATCTAGTCCAGAGATGTCAGAAAAATATCCAACCTCTGCCGCATTTCAGCAACCTCCATTTCAGCAACCTCATTGGTTATGACTAGACATAGGATTATATGCATTTGCATGTTTGCATATGCAAATACATAAAACGCTATTTTTATAGCGTTATTGCATATTTTAGTACTTTTTCATTGACAGTGCTTATTTACGTAGTTAAATGTGTTAGGCATTCTGTATTACGTGGGAACGGTGGCGGGCCGCAGCCAGTGACATGCGCCTCACACGCACTCGGCAAGCGCACTCAACCCGATCTGCTGGCTCGCCGTAGGTGAAAGCGTTGGCGGGTAGGGAGTACGGCACTCGTTGCTTCACGCAATTTAATTGTTTGTCATTCAATTGCTCGCTGACCAGACCAGATGAAATCTTGGATAAAAAATGACCCAGGCCAATTTACGACTGATGGCACTGTGATTTTCTGCAAGGTTTGTGACAAGCGAATACCTTCATCAAAAAAATACCAGATCGATCAACATGTGAGTACTGCTTCCCGTATGTTGTGAAAATAAACGTTAATTCTAATAATAAATAGTATTTTGATTGTGCATATTTCGCCTTTTAGTGCATATTTTGGCATTTTGATAGTGCATATAATCCGATGTCTAGTTATGACTATACATCAAACGCCAAGGGCCGCATTTACTAAGCTGCGGGAGAGGAAAAGTGGAGATGTTGCCTATGGCAACTAACTTAAGAACAATGGGCCTGATACAGACCTATGGCCGCCCAGGGAATTACAGCCGGCATGCGCACAACCTTCACACGGCGGCGTAATGGCCGGCGGCCGCATCTATAGTTACAGCCCCAAGCTGTTACAAAAAGGGGGCTTTCCCCTCCTTTACACATGCCGTATCTCTGCCATCAGGGTGGAGATTGGCATTCAAATTAGGGAACGGGGCGAAGGAAGCCCCGATACGATCAGCAATGCGGCCGTAAGGCCGTAGAGCTGATCATAATAGTTAGGGTAGGAATCTGGACATGTAAGTGCGCTCCCCGCTATGATGACGGCCATACAGACCTCAGACAGCCATAATGCGCCCTTAGGTCTGGATCAGGCCCAATGGGGTAAATCCAGACCTACGGGCTAGTTACGTTAGAATGCGTAGCGTATTTATGCTAGCGTCATTTCTAGGCAACCCCTAGGCACTCCCCTCGGTTGTACGTACTTTGGCCGTTTTACGTTACCCAAACTCTTGCTAGTGTAAGTACCGACGTAATGGATTTACGTACGTGACGGGCTAACGCGGCCCATACTGTCCAATTTAAATGCCTCCGTCCGCCTCCAAACCCTAACTACGAGTGTCGTATTGATGCCCTCGCCACTTTGTTTGCATTTACGCTGATGGTACGTACGTTAGGAGTTACGTGGCGCGCGCATGCACAGAAAAATACAAATAGCCGATTTAATGTCATCGGCTAGCGTAAATATGCTCAGGATGTGGCCTAATGTGCGATAGTAACTACTGCTGTATAGAAATAAGTTCCGTACAATAGGATTTCTATCCGATCCGGTTCCTCCCCTCTGCCCACACAAAGTACAAAAGCTGGGCGGGGAAAGGATGATTTTTCAGTAGGGACAGGGTTTTGTAGATACGTGTAGATTAGCGGTCTTACCGCTCAACCGCTGATCAGCACATTTCACTTAAGTCAGGTTTATGGCAGCATAACAGCCATTTATTAGCAAAAGCTTCTAATCAGTAATATTTTTGAAATAGAGACAGACGAGAATGAGCTTTCGTCTCACTGTATTTCGAATATTCAAAATTTAGCTATGGGTTCCCTGAAGTTATAGGTACAACCCTGGGGAAGGGTATTTAAATTGTACAGTAAGGGCTTGTCTAAGCTCTTATGTCCAATCCTCATTTACACACCGGTAGGGTCCTAGCAGCAAAAAGTGGTGCTTAAGGTCTCTCCCAAATTAGGATGGCATGGATAAAGGAGATCCACTCTTACATCAATCCGTAACAAAAAAAGATAAATGAAATAACACATTTTGCAGCTCACCTTTAAGTCGTTTGGAAATTGCGAACATCATTTATTTTTGTTTATTTTTGATATAAATGTGAAGAAGCCATTTTAGTTATCTAGTCATAAATTTTTCAACATCTAATGAGACATTTCTCAAAGACATCTGTTTATTGTCTATATTTTCAGACACAGTGTATTAAACAACTTGTTTATATTGTCATATTTTACAATGTTATAAAAATCTATTTCCCGGAAGACTCAACATATTGTACGTAATAAAAGTGGATGAAGACAAAACTAAATTATTTTACATTTTTACGATAAGAATAAGTTAAATGTTTATGAATATTGGATTCTTTTCAGATGCTGGCGGAATATTCACAGGCTCAGTTTATGATGTCAATATTTATCATTTGGAATATTATGATGTGCCACCTTTACTACTGTCCTCAGTTCAGCATTCATCATTTCATTTTTCAATTTACCATTTGCTTAAATGATAAATGTTCAAAGAAAAGGTGCTGTATAAATCTATAATGGAGGCTAATAATGGCAAATATATTTTTCAGAAATCAGATGTTGAGAGCAAAAACAAATAAAGGAGCAAATATGCAAACAGCAAAATGAAATGTGCAAAAAGAAATAGATTTACGAGGTGGTGTTTCCTCGCTCAACTCTAAAATGGAATGCAGTTGACAGTCTAAATGGCTACATACACTGATAGTCAGCAGCTAAATTGTGGCTGTATCAGTAGAGCCGTAACAAGAAATTTTAGCGCCAGGGACAAAAAGAAAAAATGATGCCCCCTTACCCTGAATTCCAAGCCAATTTAACCATAAATATAAACTTACTTTTGCCCCCCTTAAGATGTGCGCCCTGGGCGTCCACCCCTATCACACACCCCTAGTTATGGCCCTGTGCATCAATGGCTCTGACTCACACCTAAGAAGTTCCGGCTTCTTAGGTGCTTAATTTTGCGAATGTAATTACTACGCATGCACAGTAGAACATTTACGCAACCTACGTAACAGTTAGGTACATAGATTGCCTCCATGCGGTCTTTAAAGACCGCACAGCGTCGTTTAGTTAGATAGAGGCATGCATATGTATAGTTTTCAATAAACAAATGGGCAGACTAGATGGGCCATGTGGCTCTTATCTGCCGTCACTTTCTATGTTTCTATGTTTCTAAATAAAGGAGCAAATATGCAAACAGCAAAATGAAATGTGCAAAAAGAAATAGATTTACAAGGTGGTGTTTCCTAGCTCAACTCTAAAATGGAATGCAGTTGACAGTCTAAATGGCTACATACACTGATAGTCAGCAGCTGAATTGTGGCTGTATCAGCAGAGCCGTAACAAGAAATTTTAGCGCCAGGGACAAAAAGAAAAAATGGTGCCCCCTTACTCTGGATTCCAAGCCAATTTAAGCATAAATATAAACTTACTGGTGCCCCTTTCAGATTTGCACCCTGGGCGTCCGCCCCTATCACACACCCCTAGTTACGGCCCTGTGTATCAATGGCTATGACTCACACCTAACAAGTTCCGGCTTCTTAGGTGCTTAATTTTGCGAATGTAATTACTACGTATGCACAGTAGAACATTTACGCAATCTACATAACAGTTAGGTACGTAGATTGCCTCCATGCGGTCTTTAAAGACCGCACAGCGTCGTTTAGTTAGATAGAGGCATGCGTATGCCACCTCAGGGAGTGTTTAATTAGAAGTAGGGGGTATTTAGATTAGCCGGGGAGGGCGGGGGGGGATGGGGAGAGGCATTGTCCGTGCATAGTTTCCTTCTTAAGAAGGAAACTACACACGGTTAGTTAAGATAGCCCTATGGCACTCTTAAGTGCCATAAGGTATCTAAAAATGGCGGGGGGGCGGGTTAGAGGCTGGACGAGTGAGTTAGGTGCGGTTCCGCACCTTACTCACTCAAGTGTGAATATGGTCCAATATTAGGAATAGGTACTTATAGGGAATGACCCTATTTCATCAAAGTAGCAAATTGTGCTCTCACCCAACATAGGCTGCAGAGGCCCTAGTGAAGGTTAGGATTAGGCTAATAGTAAGGGAATCTAAGGATTAGGGTTAGGCTGCAGGATACGAAAGGTAAGAGTTAGGGATAAGCTGCAGGACTTTGATGGTTAAGGTTAGGCTTAGGCTGAGGGAGATGGAAGCTTAAGGTTAGGCTAATAGAAGGAGAGGGTTAAGGTGAGGATAAGAGTAAGAGTTAGGGGAAAACCTATTGCCGTTGGAGCAGTCGCATCTTCACTTCTCACGGTGTCCACACTGTTTGGTTTGCAGCAGTGAGTAAGTGACTTCTGTCGCCGCTGCACTTCCGGAATATGAACCACACCCCTCTAAAATATAGGGCCTGACCCTGCCTCCATAATGACAGGCTATTTCCATGCGACATGTAAAGAAACACCCAGTCAGTATTAATGTGCATGTGCGGTACAAGGGAATTCTGCATTGGAAGTCTGCATGAGATACCCACAATGGGCCGTATTCAGAGATCCGTCAGCGAAAAGTTGCAATTATACGCACGGACGTTGCAAGGCAACACCCATGACACTCCCCTCACACGGACTTATGAGTGTCTAGACCACCCTTATCCTTGTAGTGTGCATTTCTGAGTGTATAATGCCTCCGTATGTGCGTATCTAACTAACTGCGCCCTCACCGCGTCCTCAAATGGTCATTTAAATGCCTCCCTCCACCCACTTACACGTATCTGTCTCCGGACGGATTATAACCACGCCCCTCCATACGTATTTTCTCACGTGCGATTCACAAGTCCGTGACTTCCGTGCGTAAAATCAACGTAGATAGCGTAAATTTAGTTACTATGCATGCACGGTTCATCCGATCGTAAAGATATGCACGGAACTTCCCGTAAAAATGGTTCTCTGAATACGGCCCAATGTGTATGATATATGGAAGTTGGGTGGGATCCAGAATGGTAATCGTACAGTTATTACAAAATCTTTATGTACGATCCTCAATTCCGTAAGTTTCCGTCCGCATGTGGAGACATAAGGCAAGGTTCTGCATGCGGGAGGGCCATACATGAGAGGGAGCGCTGGGGGCGTTCACTCTGGATAACACATTCCGTCCTTTGCAAGGGCTAATGTACAGAATCTGCGCTCAGTTCTGGATCCAGATCATAGTTTGAAAGTAAAGTTGTTCAGTGTTTTTCCTGGGAAACGGAAACATATTTGATACTCTCCTTATCAATGGACTGGTTCCCAAATCCACTGGATCGCTATAGAGCAGCTCAAAGGGGACAATGACTTAACAGTTCTGTGCTCAGCAGTCATGCCTGCCGGATGAATCTATGTTCGTTGCGGACAAATGTTTGGCGATTTTAAGCTTGAAAGCAACTCAGACTTCTGCTCAACTCAACACGGAGGCTTGAGTATTATGCTCTCTGTTACTTTTAATGTTAGGGTAGGTGTTGGGTTAGGGTTAAGTTTGGGGTTAGGTTAGTGTTAGGTGTAAGCTGCAGTACAGGGACAGTTAGGGTAAGGCTGTAGTTAGGAGACAGTTAGGGTAAGGCTATGGTGTGGGAACAGTTAGGGTAAGGGTACGGTGAGAGGACAGTTAGGGTAAAGTTATGGTGAGGGGACAGTTAGGGTAAGGTTATGGTGAGGGGACAGTTAGGGTAAGGCTATGGTGTGGGAACAGTTAGGGTAAGGGTACGGTGAGGGGACAGTTAGGGTAAGGTTATGGTGAGGGGACAGTTAGGGTAAGGTTATGGTGAGAGGACAGTTAGGGTAAGGTTATGGTGAGGGGACATTTAGGGTAAGGCTATGGTGTGGGAACAGTTAGGGTAAGGGTACGGTGAGAGGACAGTTAGGGTAAGGTTATGGTGAGGGGACAGTTAGGATTAGGCTGTGGTGAGGTGACATTTAGGGTAAAGCTATGGTGAGGGGACAGTTAGGGTAAGGTTATGGTGAGGGGACAGTTAGGGTAAGGTTATGGTGAGGAGACAGTTAGGGTAAGGCTATAGTGAGGGGACAGTTAGGGTAAGGCTATGGTGAGGGGACAGTTAGGGTAAGGCTATGGTGAGGGGACAGTTAGGGTAAGGCTATGGTGTGGGGACAGTTAGGATTAGGCTGCGGTGAGGTGACTTTTAGGGTAAATCTATGGTGAGGGGACAGTTAGGGTAAATCTATGGTGACGGGACAGTTATGGTAAAGCTATGGTGAGGGGACAGTTAGGATGACAGTTAGGGTAAGGCTATAATGAGGGGACAGTTAGTGTAAGTCTATAATGAGGGGACAGTTAGGGTAAGGCTATAATGAGGAGACAGTTAGGGTAAGGCTATAATGAGGGGACAGTTAGGGTAAGGCTATGGTGAGGGGATGGTTAAGGTGAGGCTGTGGTCAGATTTTTTACTCTCAGTGATTATTAGAATCACTATATGAATACAATAGATCTTAGTGTAGTCAGTATATTAACCATCAAGTTAATTTTTTTAGACATTCATAAACCTTCTAATGTTGTCAAGTGTATGAATGTCGAAAAAATGGCATCACGGGTTGGATCCAGACTTAGTTAAGTGATTGAAATTAGTTACTCCTGGGCTAAACCATGTTGATTGCAGGGGGAGTCATATTTCATCTGTTGCAAATAGTATTAGAGTTGAGAGGTGATGTTTCCTATCCCAAGTCTAAATGACAGTGTGATAGTAACGCTGGTCAGTATCTGTGTGCCGTAAGCAATTAAAAAATATATCCCTGCATGCAACAAATACAATTAACTTTACTCCCCCTGAAATAAACATGGTTTAGCCCAGGAGTAACTAAGTTCAAGCACGTAACTAAGCCTGGATCCAGCCCTACGACTCTTAAACCATACTTTTTATCCTTTCATGCACAAAAATAGAACACTCTCACACAGAAACTAGGCTGATCCTGATTCAGATTTGCACCTTATTTACTTGCTGCTTTTAACTCTGGATTAGACTCAGTGGGCCCGATTCAATTGCCCGCGAAGACCCACTGCCACAGCACTCCACACTCCGAGCACTGCGGTTTTGGAAATCTAGATCTGGTTCATTATTACAATCGCAGTTTTCTTAAAAGCAAAGTCTGGTAAACCATAGTTTGGAGAAAATTGCCATTTTTAATGCTGCGGTTATTCCATTTCGTGTATTGCGTATACCTCTATGTGTAAATCGGATTAATATGGAATATGTACTAATATGTTCACTTCATGCAAAGAGTCTTTAGCATTTATAAAATATAAGACTTTGCAAACTGCATCACCAATAAAGCCTATAGCAGTAAATAACTCAGGATGTTTTAGCTCATGAAACCCTCATTTAATTTTCCAAGAATTGTATGTTCCTTGTAAAGATTTTTAATTTCCTACTATTACTGGTAAATAGAAAAGAAAAACACGACCATTGCCATTGGGACACCTTGTATCTATATCCTCAGCTCCGTAATTTAAAAAATAAATACAGGGAATATGAAAAAGCCCTTTATGGAACACACGCAATTCCATTTACATCAAATGTCATTCTCTGAGCAAACAGACAATTACAAACGTCTGAATTGACTTTCATTTTGTGTGATGAACATCGCATGTGATGTTCAGAGAGCACTGTTGAGGAGAGAATGAATTATTTCAATCAGCTGTGGGTTATGTGTTTTTGTGCAATGTAGCTGTGTGTTTTAGGGCTTTCAATGGCTGTCATAGACATAATAAACCCACAATTAAAACAAATATTTTTCTGCATGTTAATATTTGCTACTGGTTACATTTTTTTTAAAATTAGTTTTCCTGTTACAATTTTACTTAGGTGACCCCTGGTGTAGGCAGTCTCCTTGGAATGCAAAATGTGGATTACAAATATGGGCCACAAGTAATTTTCTGGCAATGCACATGCCCCTGCCAGATGTTACGCAACAGATCCAGGGCCTGATCCAGAACTATGGCTGCTGCCATGGTTACGACAGTCATATGCGTAAGATCGGCAGCTTTGCCGATCTGTGCATGCTCCGGGAAGATGTTGCCCGGCGTAGTTAGGGAAACCTGTTCCTTAGGATCGGGCGTCCCTAACTGTTGCGTAGTTACAGTTGAGGGGGTGTTCCTTGCCACAACCATGCAACAGTTAAGGAAGGAAGGCTCGGAGAGGTAAAATAATGAAGCGGGAGGGCAGTTTTGGACACTTACGCTAATGTAACCGGCGTAATTACACACTATTAAGCCAGCTGAAGTTAGGGTAGCCTTCAGCCGGCGTAACAGCGTGTAATTACACCGGCCATGGAGGGGAGGGGGGGTGTCGGGGGAGTGCATGCCGATACGCTGTGCATTAGTACGCACAGCACATCGGCAGAGGTCTGGATCAGGCCCTTAGTTTCGTACACCTGGAGATTCATTTTACAGTAGGAGCTGGGTTTATCAGTGTTGTGCGGATTAGCAGTTGTACGGACCGCTGATCCATATGAGTGACATAAGGTAGAGTTATGGCAGGGTAAGTGATGCCTTATCCGCACAAGAGAGGATAGTGACAGGGTAATTAAGTCCCCTCTTCTGTGCCGATTACCAAACCTCTGTGCGTTTTTCATATGCAAAATGACTGGCCCTATACCCCTGTACATTTTGATGCATGGAATCAGTTCATAAAAGCTCCTAGGGGGTCTGTATAGGTGAGACACTTCCTCTGGAAAATGCTTACATGTCACAGAAGCATGCAAGTGGTCACACTGAAGAATTTATGGACTATGGGCCTGATCCAGACCTAGTTAAGTGCTTGAACTTAGTTACTCCTGGGCTAAACCATGTTGATTGCAGGGGAGTTATAATTCATCTGTCGCAAACAGTATTAGAGTTGAGAGGTGATGTTTCCTATCCCAAGTCTAAATAACAGTGTGATAGTAAAGCTGGTCAGTATCTGTGTGCAGTAAGCAATTCAAAGATATATCCCTGCATGCAAAGAATACAATTACCTTGACTTCACCTGCAATCAACATGGTTGATGCCGATATGGGGGTGGGGCTTAATGACGCTATTTATGCAAATCACATCATGAAGCCCCAACCCTCTTACTGCTATTCATAATCTTCCTGTGGAGAGGGTGGGGCTTGATGACAAAAATTACGTTATTCCGTTCAATCCTTAGTAATACTGGGAATAGCTGTAATGACAAGACTTGCGTGAAATTTGCCTGCTCACCCAGGATACCGGGAGAACGGCCTGTATTTCAGAGTCTCCCAGATATTCCAGAAGAGTCGGAAACCCTAGTCTAGTCAGGAAGATGTTGTTAGACAAGCTGCCAGCACTGCATCACTGAGCCCATATTAATCCATACTTTACAACTCTCCCTAAATATTAAGTAGACTCCTTGAAGAGTGAGTGATCTCCCTGAAGTGTTTGGCAATTTCCACAATACTGATACAGTTCTAATGAGGCCTATGGGGTGGCCATCTTCACAGAGCCCAAGGTGTAATTATAGACTGGCAGGTCACTAAGACAACACTTTGGATTCTTGTTAGTCAGTTGCAATGTCACCTTCTTTAAGCTTTTCTGTAAAGATGAAGAAGTCAGAGGATCTCCTATTCACAGTCTTCACAATAAGTACTGAAAGTATTTATTCACTGACAATTTAACAATCAATATACTGATGCTTCCATTTTTATTGAGATATAGTTTTCCTGGCATCACTAGATACACCTATAGGCACAGCTATTTACAGGACACACCCCTTTGGTGAAACAGGACACGCCCCTTTGGTGCAGAACCTTTATGATGCTATCACAATCTCCCTGATACTCATTTGCAAAAGTTGGCAATTATATTTTAAACAGTAAGTAGTATTTTCAGGGTTGTCGACTCTTAATAGCTCCTCCTCCCCCCTGGGAGATCCCAGAGGGAAGCCATAGATGCTTAAAAAAACACTTAAAAAATATTAAACAGAACTTACCTGTCCTGCGACGTGGCTGACTGCAAGTCCGGCCGTAATGGAGGTCCTGCGCATGCGCAAGACTTCATTCTGGCATCGCGTGAATGAAGTCCTGCGAGGACCCAGAGGATCATCGCGGGACTTGCAGGAGAGGTGAGTAGCGTAGTATTGTATACCCCATTCTAGTCTATAGTCTATACTATTCTATACCCTATTCTATTGTATAGAATAGGGTATGAAATAGTATAGACTATAGAATAGAATGGGGTATACAATAGTTTAACAGCATAGAACCGAAGAATCCCGAGTCAGTCCCGTTCAGTGTGAATCATCCAGAATTCATTAAAGGGGGAGTTTTCCACTCATTGGGCCGTATGCAGACTACCGGACGTATAATATATACATCCGGTGTTTAGCGTTTTTTCCTACTGCGCATGCGTAGTAAATTTTTTACGTTATCTACGTATCTTTTCCTTACATAGATAGCGTAAATGTGGTCTTTCAGAACACAGTGCTCCGGGAATTGATTGATTTGCCTCTTCGAGGAAGAAGCAATTGATTTCTCAGCCAGTTCGGAACTGCCTGGGAGAGAATGGCTCTATCGAAATAGGGCTATTCGCAATGGGGACCCACACTCATAATCATTGTGGGTTAGTCTCTTTTAGTTGGGAATACTGTATTAGTACTGTGAATGGTATTGGTATTGGTATTGTTTTATCATATTAAAGCAAAATTATTTGCTCTTATCCTTTTTCTGTCTGTTTGATCCTCAAACTCAAGGATCTATGAACACCTAGGGATGTTATTCCCTCTCCTGTCATGTTATTCCCACTCCTGTCATTATAGTTTTCCTTAGAGCTGGCATGCTATTTGACATTAAACAGCAAAACTATTTTAAAAAGCACCACTGCTTTACCGTTCATGTATAAATATGTGGTAGAAAAATAATACAGTAAATGAACATTATGAACATTATGCATCTTGAACTAATAAAATAAACTACAGATTAATTTTAAAACATAAAATAAGTCTATCTTATAAAATAAACATATGCTTACCATTTAATAATACATAAGAGTAATTATGTATTATTCATGTTGCATTTCATCTCTATCCATTAAGACATAAAAAAAAAAAATACGGTAATGAAGACTGATCTAGCCCATTACAGAACCCACCTGCAATTATGGGAGATACCCTATTTACTATTAAATGTATTAGTTTAACTGATCCTTTGCTAGATTGAAATGTACACGTTTTATTCAATGAAATACAAGACATATTTAGGTGCTGATCTAATGGCTTGGCATATCTCAGTGGCAATTTGCACTGTGCATGTTTAGAGAAGATGCAGCTGCACTTATATGCAATCTGAACGCAAGTCAGCGCATGATCGCTTATGTACAGAAGGGCATTTTGTGGAGGGGGCAAAGAATGGAGGCACATAGTCAATACACAGTAAGGACATGCTTCCGCCATGGCATCCAACTCATGCATAAGTATGCACAGTAAACGGCTGCAAAACCACAGGTCGGGTGTGATCCAGACTTCTGCTCACGTTCCATATGCACAGAGGCCCAGATCCTAACTTAAGAATTACAGGGGACTTACGCAAGTCATTTGTGTAAGCAGTGCTGCCGAGAAGGGGGGATGGGTTACTAATTACCTGGGTCCGGACCAGACGAGTGGCCCAGGTATGTGCAGCACTGGTGGTCATTTTAAAAGAAAAACTTCCTTCCCTTTTTTTATATTGTTTATTTATGTTGAAAGAGTCTGGAGATTCTTTTGGGGGAATGAGGGGGGGGGCAGTGGTCCGTCGTCAGCCTTTGCTGACACAGCAGCCCCAGGCACTGTCATCATTGAGGCCAGTGGGAGACGTGCTACAGCAACGCTGGGCATGGTTTCCTGACAGGCTGAGTTACAGGCAGGCAGCCAATCAGAGCTTAGCACAGGCAGCCAATCAGAGCTCAGCACAGGCAGAGAGCAGATCACTTTCACTTTCTGGCTGCCCCACGTTATCTCTGGAGGAATGGACCAGCTTCTGTTGAAGGTAAGCTTTATTATTTTATCTATCTGTCTGCACTCCCATGACACTCCCCTGTCACATGCGCAATTTAGTTAATGTCTGTGTCCATGACCCTACCTTAACTTCCACGTGCATATCGCTGTGCACACGGAATGTACGCACATACGGAAGTGTATGAATCTGGCCACACTGTTTATTTACATGCCTCCCCTCACTTTACAGATACTGGACCGTATTCAGAGATCTGTTTTTCCGGCGAGTCCCGTGCGTATTTTTAGGTAAGTTTAAACTGTGCATGCGTAATAACTTTATTTACGCAATTGATGTTGAATATACGTGAGGAAGGGCCTTGTGAACCGCACGTGGATACATATGTCCGGATATGCGATGGAAAAATATGCACAGGAGAATTTAAATGAAAATGGGCGGGGGGTATTTAAATGAAGGAAAGTGGGCGCGATTATGATACGCACGTATGGAGGACATATACATACGGGACTGCACATGGAAAGTTAGAGTTGGTCTATGGTGGTGTAAGTCTCCGTGAGCACGGCCGAGAGAGGGGCGTGTCGGGTGTGAGGGGGTTTGGCCTGCTCCGTGCGTGTGTATAATTGCGGCCCGATCTTGAAACGGATCTCTGAATACGGCCCACTCTGACGTACGAGTGGAGACACACCCTAACATACGGAAATGTGTTCCGTACGTTCAGAAATCCGATGAACATCTGGCGCGCGTATTAGTAGTGCGATCACAGCGGCTGATTTAGGCACTTTTCAGCAGATGATCTTTCCATTCACACAATCAAAAAAAACCATTTCAGCAGATATTTCACCAGTGTGTACTGTCCAGAGATCTCCTAATATACACAGTACACACTAGCTAAAAGCTAAATATTTAATTGATCTGGCATATTAGGAGCTCCAAAAGATCAAATCAAAAGAGATCACAGAATGTTTCAAAAGATTTTTGAGCGTCTTTAGACAGTACACACTGGTAAGATATCTGCTGAAACAGTCTATTGATTGTGTGATTGGAAAGATTATCATTTGAAAAAGCCCCAGTGTACTCAGCCTTAAGCTGGCCATACACTTGTACGATCATCGGTCCCAGCAGGGGGTGGGCCAATAAACGGGACGATTTCTTGCAAGGGAAATGTCCCATTATCGGCACCATACAGCTCCTCTGCTGGGACCGATAATCCTAACAGAAGAGGGGAGGGGGCAGTGCTCTATGTTGCTGCCGCTGCTGTATATTTATGTGCTATGCTGCTCTGACAGCTGTAAAGTATACCTTCAAAGCTGTCAGAGCAGCTATGTACATAGATATAAAGCAGCAGCAGCTTTGAAGAATAAGGAGCCATTCAGCTTGCAAATTGACTCCCTTAAAATATCGGACGCTTTCTCCCGATTTAAATCAAACATGTCAAAAGATTATATAATCATACAGAGCGTTTCTGGAGCATTAATTTGGCATTTAAAAAATTGATCTGTCCCATACACTAGAGCGATTATTTGCCCGATAAAACGATAATTGGTGATCGGCCGATAAGCCCTCTAATGTATGGCCAGCTTTAGACTATAGGCAATTGTAAGTGTATTTGGTGTGTGATCTAAGCTGGTCACACCGATCATTGAGCCATATCATCTTCTGGTCATTTTGACCAAATATCTTTCATTGCATGTGACCCTGAATGATAATGGTCTGCAATGGCCCAAATGCAGGAAGATGGACCGTTCTTCCAGGAGTCCAGAACTGCCTAAAATTCAGGATGTTTCTGGAATTTGGGGCAAAATTGCCAATTATTTGGTCTAGGAAGTGTTTTAAGTCTCTGAAATCTGTCCTTACTCCTGATTTAGGGGAAAAGCTGTCTGTCACTAAATCAGGGTTCCCGATTTTTATAGCTTCCCTCCAGGATTTACGCAAATTGCGTCATTAAGCCATGCCCCTTTACTATTAATTATCCCTTTTTAGCTTTAGTAGGGATGGGGGCGTGGCTTGATGATGCAAATTGCATCATCAAGTCCCTCCCTGTCCCTAGAAACACTAGGATACTAGTGTTGCCAGACAGGGGGGCAGGACTTGAGGCCATGGTTTCCATGCAACCACATACAACATCTTCTCTTCTCATCCACAAGTAATTACCATTACCCACTTTAGGCTGTGCAAGTTTTACCTTTTGCTTCATAGTATGATTTTACTTATAGGTAATTGTTTTTGATCGATAACTGTGGTCTGGCATACCAGTGTTTGATTGCTTGCTTAACACTTTATTGCTGCTTCAATTGGGAGGAGGATCCTCAATGTTAGTAATGAGGGTCTTCTCAATAGAAACAGTGGGCCTGATCCAGAACAACGCTTCTGAGCGAATTTACGCGTGGTGGAGACGTAAAATCGCCTTTTTGTAAGTACTGCGCATGCGCACCATAGAAAATACGCTCCATAGCGTAGAGTAATTGTGAACATATGGGCCATTCACGTATTTGTCACGTAAATACTTACGTGTGGGCGTGCCAATTTTACGTTACTCCAAAATACGTCTGAAATACATTAAGTAGACGGGGGGTTGTATTTAAAGTGTACAGTATGGGCGTGCTTAGCTGTGTAAATTCGTGTTGCCCGTACGTACGTGTGCAGATCACTGCGGTTACGTTGGCAAAAGTTA
>WWET01001710.1:315925-328750 GCA_011038615.1 Limnodynastes dumerilii | reverse complement strand
TAAGAGAAGAGGGAAAATCCACTTGCAAGCTCAGCCGAGCCCCTCTGTTGGAAGCAACATTGCCCTTAAGTTTGTATGGGTAAGAGTGCGTTCTGATTGGTTAGAATGATTTTATTGACCACCTTTGTTAATGCCAAGGGAGTGTTGGGGCTACCTTAAGCTTTCTGAAAACCTCTCAATGTACAGAGGTCTGGAGGGGCATGTATTCAAATCTGACTAAGAGGGAAAATCCACTTGCAAGCTCAGCCGAGCCCCTCTGTTGGAAGCAACATTGCCCTTAAGTTTGTATGGGTAAGAGTGCGTTCTGATTGGTTAGAATGATTTTATTGACCACCTTTGTTAATGCCATTTTCAGGGAGTGTTGGCAATGAAAGCCTGACTGAAGGGGGTCTAAAAGATTGTGTGCAGAAAGGGTGTGGGTCCCATTAGTGAACGGCCCTATATCGAAAGGGCCGTTCGCTCCCAGCCAGTTCCGAACTGGCTGGGAAATCGATTTCTCATGCCTTGAAACACATAGCAATCGATCCCCTGAGCACCGAACACGGTGCTCCGAAAGGTAAGGCTTCCCTACTCCCGCATCTTAACCCTAAGTCCCCCCTCCCGCAGCCTAACCCTAAGTCCTCCCTCCTGCAGCCTAACCCTAAGTCCCCCCTCCCGCAGCCTAACCCTAAGTCCTCCCTCCTGCAGGCTAACCCTAAGTCCCCACTCCCGCAGCCTAACCCTAAGTCCGCCCTCCTGCAGCCTAACCCTAAGACAATTTCGGCTGTCCCTATTTCGCAATCTGTAAGATTGCAGAGGGGACTCGCAACGGTGCAGAATGACAGAGTGAGGTGAATGTAAACAAGTTGCATAATTACATAAACACTTACAGGCAGTTGGGGGTTAGAATGAGTTGTTTGAATTTAGATTTGGAGTGATCCGGAATGTTTGAATAAAGACAGAAACATTTTAGGAGCGAGAGAGAGAGGTTGCGGATGTAGAGCTACACATAATATCATATATTAACTTTTTGATGCAATTATAAAACAATTACATTGAAAACATTCATCAGTTATTATAGATTGAGTTTGTATGTTCTAGATAACACAGGAAATCCCAGCGCACTGTTATGTGGATTTAAACAGTAGAGAGCTGCAGGTGCAGACAGACGGATGCGGCCCCAAGTCGCATCATAAACAATTAGACAAATGAGTGAGGTTACCAGGGGTAACAACTTGCTGCTGCACTCATCTATTAGTTTGATCCTTATCACTTGAAGGATTACAGTGGGTAAGGGAGGGAGGGGTGGGGAAGACACAGGAATGGTGTAGGTAGGCACAGGTGTAGATAGCAAAATGATAAGCAATTTGGCAAATGTCGATAACAGAGGATGTCAATAATAAAGTTCTATAGACCACAGTGCGTACGGGTCAGAAGTGGAGTTGCCAGGAGATTAAGTTCCGTTCAATGTGCAGAAAATACTGTAATACAGTTCAACAGCTGTGAGATAATGGTGGGGACGGGAGATGCTGTTCACTCACCGCTCGTGCTGCTGATTGTTGCTGAGTCCGTATGCGATGTGCTGAAAGTTTTTTTCCTCCTTAGGTGGATGGATCGTTTCTTCACTGAAGAGTAGGCACTAAACAATACTGCTGGTTAGCTGACAGAAGTGATGCACTGCTGTTTTCTTGAAGTAGGAACTGCCGCACTATCACTATCTCCTTCTGGCGGGATCCTTCACCTCGGCTCTGGTCCGTCAGGGGGAAGGGCGGGGGATTCGATGCTTGCAGTTGTGTAGTAAGAGATAAGGAGATGTGCACCATGGGCTGGTGCAGATAAACCTTACACAGTGGGTGTATCAGTAAGGAGCGAATGTTATACTCACAATAAAGACTTTTTTTTTTTTCAAATGTCAAATGCAGCTTTTTATTGTATAAAAACAATGCAGGTGGCACCAACGCGTTTTGTCTGACTTGCAGACTTCTTCAGTCTTCAGTCTGCAAGTCAGACGAAACCTAAAGGCTGCGAGGCTTGCATAGTCAGTATGACTACACATGCTCAGTAGTCATTTTCTTAAAAATACGCACCTAAGAAGCAGCAGTTTCTTAGGCGTGAATCAGGCCACAGAGTCAAAATCTGTACCTATTTGTTCACTAGTAAACACAGCGCATACTTTAGCGCAGTGAATGTGCAAGGTAGGAGCAAATTTAAAAATAAGTGCACAGGTGTCTTACACCATATATTAATAAAAACATGTGTGTTTAGGCCATGATTCCATTTGTTTCTCTTACATCTGCTTCAGCCCAGAGCTGATGTAAATGAGGGAGAGATGAAGGTGAATGTTGCAAATGGCAGCATTTTTGCTTAGGTGTTTTTATTCAACTTTGCAATTTTTAGGAGTTTTTTTTATTCATTACATGTTTAAATAAAAGTTGTGTAACCTGTTGAATTATGCATTTCAGCCTATTTGTCTGTATATTTCTGTAGTATAAAAGTGTGTACTATTCACTGCTATAAAAATTTAGGGTTTAATCCTTTGAGTTTGAGAGAAGATGCAAAACAGCTGCAAATATAGACCTGAGCAATGTTACAATGTGAAGGGTGCAAATGAATTAAAATAAACATTTTTGTTTGCATGAAGGGAAAATACTTTGCTTTTGCACATAAACCACTCTTGAAACATAGCTTTATTTTTAATCTGTAAATTAGAGTTGAGCTAGGACTTCCGGTTCCGGCGGGCGCTTGCATGGCCGCGGGTTTCCGAGCTCCCAGTCACTCACCCTCCCTTAGGACACCTAATCGCCGCTGCCCGCGGGTCCACCAGCTGATCGGCGCTACGCTACTACCGTCTGGAGTCCTGAGAGGTACATGGAAAGGTACCTGCTCACCGCGATGCCGGCAAAAGTAAATAGACAGCGCGGGGAGCTGCAGCAACGTGGCGCATCCAAAATGGCGCCCGGAGCAGGACACAGTGAGGGAGATGCAGCACTCAAGTCTGTGTCCCCTGCTAGCACTACTACAGCTGTTCAGCCCAATAAAAACGCCTCCCCAACAAAGGAGGGCAACAGTGACTCCATGCAGGGGTCTCCAAGATCTCCAGTCTCCTCACCAGTTTTATATGCTGATATGGTGAAGGCCATAAATGATACTATGGCCCCTCTGCTGCAAGAACAGGCAGATCAGTTTACTGCAGCAGTCCAGAGTCTGAAGACTGATATACAGCAGCTATCTCAGAGAGTCACGATAGTGGAGCAAAGGACGGGGGAGAATTTTGAAGATGTCGCCACCTTGAGGAAAAAAGTCTCCCAGCTAACCAAAGAACAGTGTGAACTCTGGTATAAAATAGATGACCTGGAAAACAGGTCCAGACGCAACAACTTGAGACTAATTGGTCTCCCTGAATCGACAAATGGCCCATTGCTCCTGGAATTTTTGACCACTACATTACCATCACTTCTACAGGCTACCAAAACCTGCGATAACTTGGTCATAGAACGGGCACACAAGACCGACCAGTGATTTTTAGGTGTCTTAATTACATTCATAAGATGGCACTATGGGCAGCAAGCAAGCATTTGGGATCACTCGTGTGGGAGGGCCACAAGCTTCGCATGTTCCAAGACTACTCCTCTGAAATCACCAGGGCACGCCGTGAGTTCTCCGGGGTCTGCTCCGAACTAGTCAAGTGGGGAAGAACGTTTGCGCTAATTTACCCTGCGCGGCTGCGGATCTTTATGGGCAAAGATCACAAAGATTCCAAGATGCCAAGATCTTCCTAGACGAGGACTTACCTGTAGTGGCTTCTGACTCCATGGACATTCCAGGCTAAGTTGCTGTCTGCCTATTGAGATGTGTATCATATTTCTTGTTGTATTTTCCCCATTTGTCTTAGCCTTAAATTCTTTTACGATTTGTATTTAAAGAAACAGGGAATTTAGGGAGGGTAGAAAGTTCTTGTATAGACCCGCGGTGTGGTCTGTTTATAGCGATAGGGCTCTTGTAGGCCTATTTAGTTTAGGGGGTGGGGCTCAGTTCACGGAAGTCTCATATGGCAAATTATACTCTAGAGAGGATTCGCTCTCTGTTCTTTATATTTACATATGTTGGTGTTCATTTATGCCGACTCTATTATAGTTTAATGTACAATTGTCAGTTTATGCTGTGTTTGGTTTTCTATGTATGTTTTCATTTGCTTTTTGCTGTTTATTTTTACTTTGATATCTCCGATGCCGAAATAAATCTTTGAGCTACCTGTTGCCATTGTCCTTATGACATTACTAGCATAGATATTTTCTGGGACGTCTGTACCATTCCAGCCTTACTATTTTTAACGCCTGGTCACTCTAGCCTTTCGGGGCTGTATAGAAATACACATAGGGATCTTACAACATAAATAGTTAGTTTAAAGATAGGCTCCTGGAATATTGGAGGAATAAATTCCCCCATCAAAAGAAAACGGATGTTAGCATACCTTAAAAAACAAAAGGTTGATTTGATTATGCTTCAGGAGACTCACCTTCTGGCGAGGGAACTCTTGAAATTGAACTCGCATGGGTTCAGGGTGGTTGCTTCGGCTACGTACTCCTCCAAAGCACGAGGGGTCTCCATCCTAGTTCGTAATTGTTTACCTTTTACTTTGCACTCTCAGATTTCCGATAGTGAAGGCCGGTATCAGATTATTGAGGCTACCATTTATGACAAAAAATTTGTCATCTGCAATCTTTATGCCCCAAACTCATATAATAAGGAATTTTTCTTGGCTCTCATTAGGTTACTACTGGGTAAAGTAGATAGCTCTATTATTGTGGGGGGGATTTTAATTTGGTGGCGTCACATACACTTGATAGACAGGTGATTTTAGGAAGAGTGAGGAGACTGCCCTCCTTAGGAGTAACCCAATTTGCCAATCACCTCCAATTATTGGACGTGTGGCGCACCCGTCATCCTACATTACGGGAATATACTTGTTTGTCTGCAGCGTATGGTATCCTCTCCCGTCTGGATTATATCTTGGTTTCGGAACCCCTTACACTTATCGTAAACAAGGCGGAAATAGAACCCATAGTAATCTCCGATCATGCTCTTATATGGCTACAGCTAGATTGGGGACAGACTATGGGTAATTTTAGGCAATGGAGATTTCCGGCATATATAGCTAGCTCTGTTAAATTTAGGAATTTCTTAAAAGCCCAATGGGCTTCCTTCTCTCTAAACAATGTTAATCACGCAGAAGAACCACAGCTCTTTTGGCAGACATTTAAATCAGTTCTTAGGGGGGCGGTTATCTCATATTCTGCTGAACATAATAAGAATATGAATGCAAACTTTCTATCGGCACAAAGAGCTCAAGCTGAATCTTAAGAATCTAAGATTTCTGATTACTCCTAGTTCAGAAAATAGGCTAGATCTTAGGAAGAAGCAGGTACACTTTGAGGGAGTAGTATCTGGTCTAGGGGATAGATATATAGCAAATATGAAGTTCAATTTCTTTAAATGAGGAAACAAGCCCGGACGCCTACTCTCCAATTTACTCAAAGATAAACGGGGCCCCATGGTTATTGCTGCACTGGTGTCCCCAGAGGGTAAGCTAGTTCACAAAGGGACTGAAATAGTGGATGTAATGACACGTTTCTATGAGCAACTATATGCTCAAGATCCGATTGATGGTATCCAGAAGACAGAGTTTTGGGGACGTATTGAGGTCCCTCAGGTTAGCCCCACACAGGCGGAATCTTTACTTTTGCCGATCTCTACAGAAGAGATAAAAAAACGCCATTAAACAATTGAAGCCAATGAAGGCCCCTGGCCCTGACGGGTTTAGCGGGGACTTCTATAGGATTATGGTCGAAGATATAACAGACACGCTACAACAAGTTTACAACTCCATTTTAACGCGCCAGGAGATCCCACTATACTTTAATGCAGCATTGATTAAACTGCTACCTAAGCCGGGTAGGGACTTGTCTCTCCCGGCTTCCTACAGGCCGATCTCTCTGCTGAACTTAGATTATAAGGTATTCACCAAAATTTTGGCAGAGAGACTCAAACGAGTGCTCCCGGGTATCATACATGAGGACCAGACGGGGTTCATTTGGGGCAGGAACTCGGTAGTGAACATAAGAAAGGTTTTAGCTGTGATTCAAGAGGTGGAGAGCTCGCAGGATGGTGATCCCCGTCTGGTCCTCTCATTGGATGCTGAAAAAGCGTTCGATATGGTCACCTGGGATCATTTAATGGAAACTCTTAGTAGATTTGGCTTCCCCAAGGGCTTTATTGACATCTTGTCGGCGCTATACACAGATCCCTATACCCAGATAGCAGCTAATGGAGTCTTGTCCACCCCATTTAAAATTCAAAGAGGTACCAGACAGGGGTGTCCTCTTTCACCTCTATTATTTGCGCTTGCCCTAGAGCCACTGGCGATAGCACTCCGCAAGTCAACCATATACCGGGGCATCACAATAGGGAGAGTGGAACTGAAATTAGGATTATTTGCAGATGACATGCTGCTTATGGTAGATAAACAAGCAATTTAGCTCCTTTGCAGGGTACAAGGTCAACTTCAGTAAGTCAGAAGTATTTCCCCTTTCAGGCACCGTTCAAATATTAGATAACTCTCTCATAGCTCAAACATTTAAGATCACAAAATCCCAACTGCGGTATCTGGGGGTCCAGTTAACACCTAAAATTTCTCACCTGTACCGAGCTAATTATAACCCGAAAATGAAGTCTATAGAAAACACAATTCAGGGCTGGATGGATCTTCCACTCTCCCTGTTCGGTCGAGCGGCAGTTATTAAAAGTGTGCTTTTCCCCAGGCTCTCTTACCTGATGCAGATGCTTCCAGTGATGTTACATAAGTCAGATGTCAAAAAATGCTCAGATTTATTTTCCAAGTTTCTTTGGAGAAATAAACGTCCCCGAGTAGCTAGGGGCAAATTACATCTGAAGCGGAAGGAGGGGGGTCTGGGGATCCCAGAACTAAAGCTCTTTGGGTACAGTGCGCTCTTTAGGTACGCATCTGACTGGCTTCTCAGAAAGCAGAACTTTACTTGCGCAATTTTGGAACAGGAGTTAGTGCAACCATTATCGTTAGCGGCACTGCTACATTTGCCTTGAAATGAGATACCTGACTGTATTATGAACCACGCATTTATCAATAACTTGGAATTTTCAGTTCAGTTCAAAACCCTAAATAGGGTATACATATCACAGGCGCAGAGAAGCCCCATGGTGGCAGGAGCGGAGGGCAGTTGCCCTAAATGCCACACTAGCAAGGCCACTTTTATTCACAATATGTGGGAGAGCGGTAAAATCCGGAAATTCTGGCGTAAGCTGCTAAGCCTGATCAAAGATATATTCAAATTCCAGGTGTTTCTAGATCCTCCGGCTATGCTATGGGCGAATTTTCAGGGCTGGATTGGTGTCCCGGGTGTTAAAGCTGTATTATCTCTTCTGACTGTTATAATGACGGTGGCCAAGAAGTTATTGCTTCAGATTTGGATCAAACCGTTTGCCCCGTCGATCGAACAGGTGAAGGTTGCACTTTTAGAAGTATTATATATAGAAAGGAGAGCAACAATGCCGGATATAGAGAAGGGAGTCGAACGCTTTGAGAAAAAATGGGGAGTATTCATATCATACTTACCTGCAGAAAAACAGTCCCACATTTATAAATTGTTTGAGTCCACAAACTGGTTTCTTCTGAGTCAGCATCAGATATTTTTAGAATCTGCTGGTACCAATGGAGCGCAGGGTACATTCACCTAACCGTACTCAATTCTAGAGTCTTACATCTTTTTAGGAAGGCATCGGAGTTATGTAGTTATGTTGTTATGTTTGCATTTATGCTCTTATGTATGTTTTATTTTATTTTTATTTCTATTTTTATTTCTACCTTTATTTTTGTTTTCTTTCCTTTATTTTTAGCTATTTTTATCTTTATTACATTTATGTTTTGTCTCTTTATTCTCCTCTTGAAGATTGTTCAAGCATGGTTTAACTTACAAAATTCTTTTCAGGCATTCAAGTATTCGTACAGTACTTGGACAATTGTAATGTGCATGCTCTATTTGTCATGTGTTGTATGTTCGTATTCTATGTAAAAAACTCAAAAAAAAGATTTAAAAAAAAAAAAAAGAGTTGAGCTAAGAAGCTCCACCTCTCTACTCTAATTCTATTTTCAAAGATTTAATTTGCCTTCCCTTGCAGTTTAACATGGTTACACTTGTACCTGTTAAACTTTAATCTTAAATCTTTGGATCAGTCATTTCGAGTGTCTATGCATAATGACTAAGGATAAAACTCTTGCTTTCTTGTATTTACATTTTGTGCTTGAAACCTCTGGCGCAAGACCATCATGCTAAAATGTCGGTATGATGGTCTGTTTTGCAACAGACTATGATGCTGCAGTTTACAGCAATTTTCATTTTCAACAATAGAGGTGCTACTATTTCCAGAGTCGCAAAGATTTCTCTGCCGACAGGCAAACACTTGCATCCTAGGCCTACCCTTAACCCTCACCTAACTCAATCCCTTCAATTCCCACAGCTTAACCCTAACCTTCCCCTTCTTGAGCCCTAACCCTCCATGTGCCACAGCCTAGTCCTAACCTTTACCTTCAGCCTTAACCCTAAATCTCCCTTTTTGAGCCCTAACCCTAATCGTATATGTCTCACAGCCTAACCCTAACAGTCCCTTCTTTAGGCCTAACCTTTACCTAAGCCTGCCGCAGCCATTCACTATTGGGAACAAGTTGAAAAAGGTACCCGTTCCCAATAGAAATTTTCTGTGCAGAGCGATAATACAAGCTGCCGTTCAGCTGGAGGCTGAATCATTGTCGAAATAAGGCCAGCCAAACGCATCCTGCAAAAATCTATGAACTTGTGGGACCATTACTTGCTTGTCCTCCAGTGAGATATTGAAATGGAAATAATAATCTATAGAAGGACAGTAACGACAAATTATGCATGCTTAAAGAATACTTAACTGATATCTAGGGAATAAATGAATTCTGCTCTAACATAAGATATAAAAAAGCAATGTTAGACGTCCATCATGTAAAAGGATAAAAAAAAATAAAGTGTTAGGCCGTGTTTTGGTACAAAAAGTTTATTTAGTAACAGGTTTGTAAACATTTGAGGTAAATTAACATTTACATCAACTTGTCCTTACAGAATTTAATACACAAGGCACTTCTATTAAAACAGCATTTAACAATGTTGCTGCTTTCTTCTGTTATTACATCGCCCTTGACTTCCCCAAAAACTGTTTCCTTTTATTATGAGGTTTTTAATGAAAAGACAAACATTTTTTTAGGCAACAATAAAACCTCTTTGTAAGCTTTCAGCTGCAACACAAACCTTTATTTGTAAATGAAGGCATATTCCTCAAAATACAGTATTCCTAGAAATGATGCAGATGGGCCAAACCAGCATAAATCATGTACAAGTCCTAGAACATTTTTTTAGGCAACAATAAAACCTCTTTGTAAGCTTTCAGCTGCAACACAAACCTTTATTTGTAAATGAAGGCATATTCCTCAAAATACAGTATTCCTAGAAATGATGCAGATGGGCCAAACCAGCATAAATCATGTACAAGTCCTAGGCCAAAAATATTCTTTCCATACATATGAAATATATGTGCTGTTATTAAATATAATAATCGTGGCCCGTATTCAGAGTACTGGACGTATAACATATATGTCCGGTGTTTAGCGATTTGTACTACTGCGCATGCGTAGTCATTTTTTAACGTAATCTACATATTTTTCTTACGTAGATTGCGTAAATGCGGTCTGAAAGCGTGCATTTACGCAATCTACGTAAGAAAAAGATACGTAGATTACGTTAAAAAATGACTATGCCTGCGCAGTAGTAAAAATCGCTGAACACTGGACGTATATGTTATACGTCGGTACGCTGAATACGGGCCTGTATCCCCCAGTCTGAAACTGAATAAAGCCTTAGGTAATAAATCTATATTTCTAAAATAAAAATACTGTGCATTAGACTCCCACACATACTCATGGTCACAGGGCGCTGCTGTAATATTGCTTGTGGTTTGCCTCTTTGGCTCTTATAAGATTATAAGTGAATATGGGCTCTTCTATGTGGCTGGTAAGGAGCGGGCCACACTGCTTGAACCACCTGAGAATGTGTGGTCACGTCCTTGTATTTCACTGTATGGTATAATACATTTTATATACACTGTATATTCATATAGCAAAAATCTTCAATAAAAATCCATTTCAATTTATTTATAACTTAAAGCCCTGTTACTTGATTTTTTTTGGTACAATTTATATCAATTTTGAAAAGTAATAGTAGTCAATATCATACTTTCTATGTATCTCAAACCTGGGGCCAGATTTACTAAGCTGCGGTTTTGAAAAAGTGGAGATGTTGCCCATAGCAACCAATCAGATTCTAGCTCTCACTTTCCTATTACATACTAGAGAATGTCAGCTAGAATCTGAGTGGTTGCTGTGGGCAACATCTTCACCTTTCTAAATCCACAGCTTAGTACATCTGGCCCTGGGAGTCATATATGTAAATATATATATCCATACATCTTTTATGGGAGACATATGTAAAAGGGCAAGATTGCAATTTCATTTGTCATAATTGGATATCATGGGATCAGGGGAGGGGTACCGCCCTTACTGGATCATACCAATGGAATAGACTGAATGGCTGTAAAAACAGAGAATCTGTACAAACAATGGAATAGCCTGGGCAAAAGATTACACGTGTGGAACAGCAAATAGACTGTACAAGTGTAGCACAGCATTTTGTGTATACTGTGCGACAGCTACACATTGGCCTAATGGGAGGAGAAAAGGGGCTGCCAGCACCCTTTTTACATATACCACCTAATTTCTCATTTTTATTAACCTGTTTTAATGAAGAAAAGTTAATTGAGTGCTTTAAAGACATTGAAATATATGACATATTTAATGTCTTCTGTTGCTATTAAGGTGCAAATTGACAAAACAAAGGACATAAGTTAAATAAATGCAGTAATATATGTCATGGACTACATTTTGGGGACTTATTTAAAAAAATTTATTTTGACTAATTCTGAATCTGAAATTTTCTTGTTTTTACTATATTTTTTACCATAGCCTGTCACTTGGTCATTTAGAGTGCTTTGAGCCTAATTTAAAAAAAATGAAGAGTACATTTAAAAAGTTATTTTAGACATAAATCATACAAAATATTATTAGTGCAATGCAAGTGCTACAGTCCCCAAAATCTAAACCATTGAACCAACTACTACTTCTAATTATTTGGGGTTCTAAATAACCTGATTTCTTCAAACTATAGAAAAAAACATAAAGCAAAAGAAAATAGTTTTGGAAATGATACTTAAATACACTGTTTTACTTGTGAAGAGGTCCTTTTATCTCAAGACATTTGTTTTTTTATGATCAACAAAGGAAATATTGTTACATTTATCATATCAATGTAAACTTCAAAATCTATAATTTTTTCCAAATGTGCAATTAAGAAATCAAATAGATGTATGTAAACTTCAAGAAACCAAAAGTTACAAATATATTGCACACATTTCACAATGAAAAAAATAATTGCTGCAAAATAACAGTTGAAAAATTAGGTCTTATTAATTGTGAGGATTTCACAAACAAAAGTCATTCTTAGGTTTAAATAAAAAAGGACCTGTATTTTTCCATGAAACGTACTTAAACAATTTTCTGGTCCTTGTGGGTATTTTTGGAAAATATCTATTGAAGACACATTAATTGAAAAATTATAATACACGATTAATGGATAAATGGGTTTATATTATTTCTTTGGATTTTATGGAGCTGAAAGCTAACTTTTTTTTTGCTTAATACTAGACTTTTATAAACTGAAATGTATAGAAAAGTCAAATGATCAATAAATACCTTCATAAAAAAAGAAAATCATTACTTGACCCGAATTTGAAATTGATGGGAACATAAAATACTGCATTACATATTATTTTCAAAGTGCAACTCTTTCTATACTTTGGAATTTTAAAACAATTCAACATTTGAACTAAGTCGGTTCAAACCTTCAAACAGCCCACCTGTGCAAGCAATCAGAGGTTCTCATCATTCTGAGATGCTTACCTAAAAGTAACTTAGGCTACCATTGTGTATTAAAGACAACTGACCTGAAAACATGACAGTTATTTCTATCCAATTGCATTGAGCTATCTTGCAAAAAAATATCCTTCTGGTTTATTGTAACATTTTGATGTTGTTCAGATAGAAGACATCAGTTTTTTAGTATAGCAAAGTATATATTTAAATATATTTTATGTTTGGCTAATTGCTACAAGTGAACTAAAATAATAGTCTCCTATTCTGTAATGCAGGTACCATTGGTAATTAAATATACTCATCAGTATTTTACCACAATGATCCCTTGAGATCTTTAAGACATTAATTGGGAATTAAAATATATCAGTTAAAATCAACCTTTTGATTTGAAGGGGGTGGTAGACAATTCTAGGTGTAGACCCCAATTTTTGTAAAGCCTGTGGAGTGTTTAGCCTTATCAATTAATGTTACTTATTGCTGTTACTGTATCAAATTGATAACAAACAATCTGTGAGTTGTAGATTTTTCCATTGCTGCTTACAAACATTTCTGCAGTAAAATTAAAGACTATTAGATAACATAACATTGGATCAAAATAGGACATCTAGCACCTCTGTTTTACGACAATTCTTTTAGATTCAGTACCCTAAATATACTGCATAGAACATAGAATTGTGTTTATCAACATCAGCTTCATTGTTTCATTATATTGTTTCTTGACATATAATAAATAACTTCCTGCATTTATTTAT
>WWET01001710.1:269558-286195 GCA_011038615.1 Limnodynastes dumerilii | reverse complement strand
ATATGTGTGTAATTGGTTTAAGTCTACAAAGTAACACAGTTTTTTTATGATGTACAACAAAATATCATCAGGAGTATTTTGAAAATATCATCTGTAGTATACAGCAAGCAATATGTATTCTATATGGTGCCATGATCATGCGTCCTGCACAACATTCATAAATGTGTTTGATGTGTAATTTGGATGACTGGATATGATACAACATGACTAACAATAATAACAGGAACAAACCAGTTGTCATTTATAGATCAAAACCAGCTCTTCCCCTTATTTACACACAGGGATAATACACATGAGTAATGACCTCGGGAGGATACATCCAGGAGAGAAGCCATCACGCTGTCCATACCAATAACACAATGACATTTACTAGAGGCGGGGGACAAGGCACAAAGGCAAATAAACTATGCATCCACTCTAAGTACAAATAACTCTTCCAGTGATGATATCATTGTTTATTAGGTGTAATGGTTTTAACAGAAGAGTTTACACTACATTTTCATTTATAGCATTACCCCACTGGTGGTACAAAGCTCAAACTAGTAACAAATTTAATGGAGCTTCTAAAGAGAGAACTTTACATTAGCAGCCAATTATATTCCATCTATCATTTTGAAGAATGCACTAGAAGAACGGTAGTTCTGATTGGTTGCTATTTGAAACATCCATACCTCACCTTTTTCCTTTAGAAGTCTCAATGCAATATAATATTCATTCCCTGAAATGCTCATGGTCACTCTCTAGGCCATACTAACTTTATTCTCGCTAATGAGTCCAAACAACACATTTAGTCAAAGAAACACCTATATCAGACTTTACAGCATGACCCATTCCATTGGTACCATTTACTACACTCCTGATTTTCCAGGTGAGTGACAGTTGGAAGCACAGGAGCAGAGTATATGGAAGGAGCCATTTAATATCATACCAGCAGGTATACTGCACAAGTGTTACAAGTTATAACACACAAATCTGATGTCACTGAGACGTACATCAAGCCCTAGGGCCATCAGACATCCACCACTAGTCCAGGCTATGGGGATCTCCTAATATATGGAACTCAGTTCTGTACGTTAGAAGATCCGTGAAAGGGGCCGGTCCTTCACTTGCACATCCCGCCAGACAGGTAGGGATAGGCATACTAATGAAGGACTAGGGGTGGCGATCAGCAGTTCCGCACGAATCTGCGCCTGGACAAGCACAGATCTGCGCAGAGACGTTATGGTACGGTTCCTGACACCCCCTCATCCGGAAAAACGCACAGAGATCTGGTCCTATATCATATAATATACAGAAATCTCAGAAGATTCTATTGTGTTCTGGGAGATTAAAGGTCAAATCTGACTGTGAGAAACCATTAGGATATGTTGGTGCATTATATACATATAAAACCTTGGCTACTTAATGCCCTATTAGCAAGAATCAGGCACCACCAAAGACTTTGAATAAAGTACAATGAGGACAAAAGCATTATCCCAACGAAAAGTACAACACACTGACTGGACCAGCCACATGTGATTTCACACATTCTCTGTCTTGGCATGGGTTATTCCATGTGACCTAAATAGGGAGGTTCTTTACATTATAATCCAGGTGTGTCCATATACACCCTAATGGGAATGAGCTATGTCGAAACACGTAAGGAGCAGGGCACTACCAATACTATTACACACTAGCTCAACCTTTTCTAGATTCTATTCAGAGTTTTATTCTGTTTCAATTGTAATGCTGCCCCCCCCCCCCAGCCATTGTAGCAGTACTTTTGATAGGTCACTATGTAATCTCTTGAAATAATGGCATCAACAATATGTATTATGTAGAACTTTACCAACACTAGAAGAATGTTGCTATAGCGTTGTAACTTTGTTTATGTTTTTGGGAGTCACAAGACATCTACAGACCAATCTGTTTTTAGATAAGGTAACTCAGGAATCTGATGAGCTGTGCTTATAAATAATGTGGATATAATTAATAGGTGCATTTATAATCAATAATGCTAATTCTTATTTCGTTATTAAAAAGTATTTTAAATATACTTGATTAACATAATGTTCTACATTTATAAGCAAACAATCTATCAGCACCAAGATAAGTACCTGTGGATGATTGATAATAATGACGTTTAAGGCATACAAATCTTTTGAGTCTCCTGTTGATGTGAACTACATGTCCCAGCATTCTAGCTGTTGGCAGGGTATGGCAGTACCAAAGTCAGTATACACAAAGGTAGAACAAATGAGACTAGTCAGTGACTACCTGAGATGTATGGAGCATGTAGCCCAGTCACAAGACAAAAATAATACATCATTAAATTCAGTAAAAAACAAAAACAATCTAACACAAATAGAACTACAAGCACACCCAGACATCCAATATATGTCTAAACTACCCATCCATGTAACATAGATTGTACCTGCTTAGTGTCCATACCGTCAGTAAGTGTCTGTGTCTCTAGTATCCCATGTGTAGAATGGTTATAAACCTTTCATGAGCTACTTTTATTTTGGTCACTTCCCTTGTTTTGAGTACATATTTACACCTGTTAGTACATATTTACACCTGCTAGACCTTTTCTAAGGTGAATCAACATATTATTACATATAGCACACTGATTATTCACCCATAGCTGCTGCATGCACTGTACTGTACTTTTAAACAGAACAGTACATTGTGCTTTGCCTGTGATGTTATTGACGTGTAGTGATGGAATGAGGAAGACAGAAGACTCACCTGTGTGTCCTAGAGATGTCTCCAGTAACCAGTGATCTGGACACTGCTAGACCTGTGCCACAGGTATGAACAGCAGAACTCTTCTTATCACCTGTCCCAGCAACTCCTCCTATCTCTCAGACTCTCACTGTCCTCCTTAGCTGTGATCTCAGACAGGTGCTATATATCCTGAATGCCTGTGGCCCGCCCCCATCACACTGTCCCAGAATTGGGATCCACCTATGAGCCTTTGCTTGTTTTTTGTTTGCAGACTGAAACTTGAAGGCACACCGTGCACTTATGCAGCCCAGATGTGACAGAGCATGCTGGGACTTGTAGTTCAACGGGGTATAATATTCTCAATGTGCGGTGCCCAATCTTTAAGTGGAGGGGGGCATAGTGGGGATGACATGAGTAGCTCTGATGAACTGTCTCTACTGGCACTGATCACATTACTGCTCACAGCCTGAACATTGCCCCTTGTGCTGAACTTTGCCAAACGTTAACGAAAAGTTGCAATACTGCTGAAAAGTCAGATCACTGGGGAATCATTATTATATTGTTTTCTTGGTTATTTTTTGTTTTCTATGTTGTTTCCTGCTCTCCCTGAGCTTTATGCAGTGTACAGAGTTTATACAATGGATGGTGTTTAGGTTTTCTTTTTCCGTGCAATGCAATCCATGCACAAGATCATAAACATAATAAGATTTGGAGAATTTACCTTTCACTGGATTCATACAGTGCCCCATTAAATGCTAATAATAGAACAACTGAATGAACTGCTGTTTATCCTGCACATATTGTGTTACACTGAAAAATGTATGTAAACATAATGGACATAAGAATGAGGAAACCTATTATGCAAAAAACGACTATTTGAAAACCGAAACGGAGTACTATATATGTATATATTGTGTACAAACTTTTCTAAGTGTTTGTTACAGCTAGAAGGCTTGATGGCATTTTGCAGACTGTACTAAATAAAAGATAGCTAGAATCTGATTGGATGCTAGGTCATTGCCACCATGTTTCCTTTTCACCATGATTGACTTGTGTGTATCTGTTTTTACTTGTTTTGCACTACCCATTGCATTATTTAACATGTCTTCTGAATTCATCATGTTTCATCAAAGTATACATTGGTACAAATATAAAACACTTGTAAAAAAAAATGCATATTATAGGTAGTTTAAGCACAAAAATTACAAAGTAGTGTTAAAAATAATGGGCTGGATCCAGACTTAAGTAAGTGTTTGAAATTAGTTATTACTGGGCTAAACCATGTTGATTGGAGGGGGAGTCACGTTAATTGTATTCATTGCATGCAGGGATATATCATTAAATTGCTTACTGTGCACAGATACTGACCAGCTTTACTATCACACTGTTATTTAGACTTGGGATAGGAAACATCACCTCTCAACTCTAATACTGTTTGCAACAGATGAAATATGACTCCCCTGCAATCAGCATGGTTTAGCCCAGGAGTAACTAATTTCAAGCACTTACTTAAGTCTGAATCCAGCCCAATAATGTCTCTTAATTTTTCCACTGGGAGATAAAGATGTTTCCAGGCTGGGTAAATAATTGTGGGGGTCCCTAGAATAAAAAAGGTCTGGGTCCTCTATAATTAGACAAAGAAGAGTTAACAAATTCCTCATAATTCCTTCTTATACAGGCCAACCCATTATACATTGTGAAATATACGTAATTTTCATGTTACGTACGTTGTTTTAAGAATTGAGCTATTACGCACGTGTAGTACCTTATTTACGCTATCTACGTACCATTTCTGTACGTAGATTACGTAGGCACGGTTTTTAGATCGTGCTTCCGCAATCTACTTAGAGAAATGATACGTAGATAGTGTAAATAAGGTACTATGCATGCGTAATAGCTCAATTCTTAAAACAACGTACGTAAGACGAAAACTACGTAACTGTGACTCCGGACCAGGGTTGCTATATCATCACACATAGTGCAGATTCATTTTTGGTGGTGATAAGAGCCCCTAGGCTGAAGCCTCCTCAGCCCACCCCTAAATACAAGCCTGTCTATACTCCATGGTCCATCCGACAACAAATAAGACTGGTTACAATAACTGACGTGACTAAATATATGGGGATTGTTTTATTAAACACAACAAGCTTGTTTGCTTGCAGAAATGACGCATCTCACAGGTCCCATCATGCCCCTTTTTAGGCCATTATTTTATATTGCACTAATGATATTACACTGATTAAGGTAATAACAACCTCACTGTACTGCCCTTGCAAACGAGAGTCCCATTATATAGCCTAAGGCCTAGACAGCATGGGACTGGGGATTAGCGTATGCACAATTATACACGTTAGCAGCGTAGGGAGCTGTCACTCAACACTCAAGAGTTTATAAGTCTTCCTAATAGAGGAAAATGAATGGCATTTTATGTAGAGTACAATTCATACCTAATAAAGCCTCATAAATATATTTTGTTCTACGTGCTTGCATCCACACATTTAGACAAAACACGCACACATATGTGACATTAGACAGGTGGTAAAGTCACGGCAGACATGCACATGCAAGAGTGATGCAGTTTGAGAGCAATGGCAAAAAACAAGGGGAAGAGGTCAAACTACAATGCAATGTGACGGGTGCAAATCCATTTTATTTTGATTGCAGTTTGATTGTTTTTGCAGTCTAAATTTGCCTTCCCGTTCCGTTCAGCATAGTTTTGGCAAGTTATACTTCTGTTTGTATTTTTTTGTGTGCTCTCAAACAAGACCCCTGAAACTATAGAGTCAGTGATAGATGGGTATTCTTCTCTGGTATAGGGGCAACTGATTGTTTTTAGGTTAGGAAAGGGGGGGGGCAAGATGTATTTAAGATCTGACTTCCCCACTCCTTCACCTTCCTTAGCAAATGAATTAGTAAAATATATAGACATAAAGAAAAACCCTCATAAATTTCTTCAGTGCATCTCAGAGGAGCGGGAGACGGTCCCCAGTGCTGCAGCCAGCAAAAGACACAAGCTGGCTGTAGTGTTATGCACCTTCTTCTGCTTCCTCCAATGGAGCTAATGGCGACTTGCATGCTCAAGCTGTTCTTCATTAAGACACTGTCAGTGAAGAAGAGCATAAGCCCTACAGTCACTGTTGGCCAACTAAAGGCTGTTTTTGTTCAGGGGGGAGCAGTGGGCACTTTGTTAATATATCCAGCTAGCAGGTCACTGATGCTTCTGACTGCAGGTGGTACTTACAGGGCACCCCTGCTCCCCCACTTTACATTTGGGGATCAAACCTCCCCCTGAACCATTCCTGGCTCTTATATACAAAAAAATACAGCAGCTCCTTCTATCATTCAATGTGGCGGACATGTCTCATTGCCATCCAAACAAGACATCTGCTGCACACCTGCCAGGTAAGTGCTGTGCAGGGAATGGATGGGTGCTGTGCCATCTCCAAACCCCAAATATACTTCACATGTTCTGTATATAGTGGGCCATTCAAAGACCATTAATATACCCCACATTAATTATAGTGTATCATCCCTGAAACCCTAATATACTGGACATGTAGTTCTAATAGTCTGTAGTCCCCAGACCTCTAACATAACCCACATATATTACAAAAGAGATGTAAGCCACAACTCTGAATCACAACCTAGAAGTATTTTGATTACACAGAACAGTCACATTCTACATTAAATCCAACATGCAGCATGGCAAGGGTTAATGCCATGTTACGCTCAGGCCATGAAAAAAAGAGAAAAACATTACACAAAATACATTAACATTCTTTACAGTATAAAACATAACATACACAAACATTCATTAGAAGTAAATAATGTGTCTCCTTTAGAATTAATTAAACTATAGGAAAGAAAGTACTGTTACACTGGAAGCAAAATAATGTATTTAACACACATGTAAGTACAGATGTCCGCACAAGCTTGAGAAAACAACCATTGTATTTTATTCACTTACACATATCAGTTTTACCTAGGCAATGATGTTTATTTTCATTTTTTTGCATTTTCTCGGGTTACAATTAAGCATAAGATAAATCAATACAAAAGTGTCTTGATTACTATTTTTAACTTTTTTTTTTTACCATTTCAGCCTGGAAGAAATATGTAGGAAAACAGAATCAGAAAATGGCAATTAGAGAAAGAAGCGGCCAAGTAAATAACTATGTTTTAAATAAAATAAAGCATTGCAAAACCTGACCGGCCAGGTAGAAACAGGACAGGCTGGAATCATATAGTGCTGCAATAAACATTTTGTGCACGGTATCAGATGGAAGAGCTTTCTGAAGCTTCCCCTCTACAAGACTGGCATTTTTGCAGTTTGTGGGGCTGATCTACAGTAAAGCTCGGTACACACTGCAGCACTGTCACAAAATTATCCAGGGTTAGATTAATAATGGGGCTAATAGTACTAACAGCCCCAGGCCTCCATCTGAAAATAGGCCCCATACACACTGCAGATCGCCAGGCCTCCCACTGCAGTGCATAAGTATGACATCCTCCTCCAAAGCATAGTGTGGACCCTTGATAATTTTCAGCCCCAGGCGCACATGGGGCCGTATCCAGAACTACGGCCGTCTTCCATGGACGGCCGTAATTCACTGAACAGTAGCTACTGCGCATGCGCAGTAGCTATTGTACGTAATCTGCGTATCGTTTCGTTACTTAGATTGTGTATATGTGGTCTTTTAGACCGCATATACGCAATCTACGTATCGAAACGATACGCAGATTACGTACAATAGCTACTGCGCATGCGCAGTAGCTACTGTTCAGTGAATTACGGCCGTCCATGGAAGACGGCCGTAGTTATGGATACGGCCCATGGATCTCAATTTGGCCCTGAGATTATCATGATGATCACACAACAAACAATGTTCTGCAGCAATATCGTATGTGTACACTACAACGATCATGCAGAATTCTTTAAAAGGATTTCAGATCAAATTATTTGATTTTTAACCTCCTAATTTTACCCATTAGTAATGGAACGATATCAGAAGAACAGAAGGTAAAGAGAGATGAAAATCACAGAGCCGTCGGTAATGAATCAAAATGCTCATCAGGACTTTAAATCGTGGGTAATATCTTTTAAGAATATCGCATCTTGTTAAACTTTTTGCTGTGTGTACCCAGCTTATGTAAGTGTAAACCCAAGGAAAACCATGTTGCAATGTGGGGGGGTGTAAATGATTATTTTTTACTGCCTAGCTTTATGCTGAACTAGGAAGCCTCACCTTTTAACTGTAAGTCCAGGGGTGTAACTACAGGAGGTGCGGCTTTTACGGGGCATGTAGGAGAGAGGAGCTGCTCCCCCTGCACTGATTTTTCAGAGGTGATACATTTCCACCTGTATCTCTATGTACTCCTTAACCTTGGCTTAGCCTCTGCATGTCTGCAACCAGGCGATGCAGCTTACCCTTACCCCTAAGACTGGATCATTAGCACACTTTGTGTAGGTAGCACTCCCCTATCTGGATACCTACCAGTGGCTTCGTGCACAACAAGGGCACTTAATAGTAAATGGATTAAGAAAATATTTTTGTTGAAACACCAAAATTTTCAAGTTAAAAAGTTCCCACTGACCTTGCATTTAGTAGACATTTCACACAGTCTACATAGCAGCCGTTACTGTCTAAGATGACAGCACCAAGATCGTATTGCGCACTTAGCTCATAAATTACACTTTCCTATTGAAGGACATCCGCTTAAATTGACATAAGAACATTCTAATGAAGTGTGTTACTCCTCTAAATCCCTGGGTTCAAAAGTTAATGTCAAGCAGAATTTGTTGCAAATGCATTCACATAATAAAAGACTTTACAAACCATCGACATCACTTTAATCCCCCATATGTCTTGCAGCAGAGAATCCTTGTCATTTGTTTTGAAGCAGCCTCAAATCTCTCTTCCCGGGCATCAGAATCTGAAAGTGACCGTAACTATCCTGCAGAACTGTTTCAATAGCATCTCAAACAAAGACCACTCTGTTCTGTCCTGTGTGTGCAACAGACATATCAGATTTACATCCAGAGTCTAAACATGCAATGTGTGGCACTGTGCTTGTGTAACACAGGAGAGGTTTCAAATCACTGGGTACAGGGTCTTCTATGGTAGGAACACAAAAGAAAATGCCCACGTTCAGGGAATATATATATAATCACCTGTCTCCAAAATTATATCCCTCCCTCCAATATCCCTATGAGGGGGATAACCATTCAAAAACTCCTCACAATATTGTAATATTAAGAATATTCAACTATCTGAAGGGGGATGAATGTGGGGGAGGGGTCATATTCCTTAACCTGTTAGTAATAATTCACCATCAACTAAGCCAAAAATACAGCAGAGCGTTCTGGGTTGGCTATAGCAGGAGGCAAATTTCCCGTAAGGGAAACCACGGCCTCAACTCCAAATCTCCCGCAAGGAAAACCACGGCCTCAATCTTGCCCCCTGCCTGGCAACACTAGTATACTAGTGGTGCTAGGGACAGGCAGGGACTTGATGATGCAAATTGATTAAAGCTAAAAACGGGTAAGTATTAGTCAGAGGGCGGGGCTTAATAGCACGATTTTCATAAATAGCGTAATTAAGACCTGCCCCCTACATGCATCTATGGCTTCTCTCCGACAAGTCGGCAACCCTGAGCTATATATACATATATACATTTGTTCTACTTTCAGGGTGCAAACTGAATTAGAGTTGAGCAGGGAAATTTTCTAGCTTAACTCTAAATTACAATGTAAAAGGGAAGCAGTTCAGTATTTGTGTGTTATAAGCAAAACCAGTCAGTAGCTTCCCTTAATGCACAATATAAGACTCATTTCCCCTCCTTACATTACAGTATTGTTTGTCCAGGTGCAGGTTCGTGCTGTTTTGTGTGCCTAAATCTGGATAGTCCCTATTATTACATTATGAGTTTTAATAGAATTTTTATACCCAGTACAATGTAAAGTATTTGCGTGGGACTGAAAAATAAACCTAAGTTTTACTAGTCTACTGCTGCATTGTGAAACATACTGTGTGTTGCTCTCTAGCTCAGCCTAACACATTGAGGAGGCCTAAGAGACCAGCAATATCTTCTAAGAGCCATATACAGAATACTGGGCATATAATATATACGTCTGGTGTTTAGCGTTTTTTCCTACTGCGCATGCGTATATAATATATACGTCCGGTAGTCTGCATACGGCCCTAGATGCCAAAAACAGACAGGTCAGGTAGCATTTATTCTGTTTGCATTATTAGTAAGAAAATATTAATGCAAACTCAGTACCTGGCTCTGTCATTACTGTGCTATGTATATACTGTACAGCTTAGTCAACATACCGATTCCCAAGCAGTTCATTAACTATACATTGATTAAAATCAGACTGCACATATTAGCTCTGTCAGGTAGGAATGTGCATGTTAGTAAAGCTGGTCAGTATCTGTGTGCAGTAAGCAATTCAGAGATATATCCCTGCATGCAAAGAATACAACTACCTTGACTCCCCCTGCAATCAACATGGTTTAGCCCAGGGTTAACTCATTTCAAGCGGTCATTTATTGTGCTTACAAACTAATATTTATTGGTATTTTGGGAGAAGTATATTTATTTACCATATAATACATGGTTTTGACCCCCTATATTAGGGTTGCCGACTCTTAAAAGCTTCCCGGAGGGAAACCATAGATGCATGCAAGGGGCGGGGCTTAACAGGGCTTCATAGGGATGGAAGTGGGGCTAGATGACGCAATTTTCATCATTAAGTCCCTCTCTGTTCCTAGCAAACTAGGAATAAGTGTTGCCGGGCAGGGGGGCAGGACTTGAGGCCGTGGTTTTCATGGAAACCAGGAGCCTCAAGTCATTTGCAGGAGATTTGCTGGCTCTCCCGCGATACCGGGAGAACTGCCCGAATTTCGATAGTCTCCCGGACATTCCGGGAGAGTCGGCAACTATGCCCTGTATCTCTCTACATAACATATAGGAGTTGCCTTACTAGTTACTGTGACTTGGTCTAACTATTGTATTCCCCACTTATTTTAAATCACAGTATTTGTTTTATGTTTTAGTTGGAAATAAAGTTTTTTTTTTTTACATATTTCACTGGCATCTGCTGCCACTAGTCTTTCTGGATTATTTTACCCACTATAATTAGCCTGATATGATGATCATTTTTAATAGGACAGTGATTCTTTTTTAAGTGTATTAATAAAGATGAATTCTTTTAATTTGATCTATAACTGTCCTTATTCTTATGGGAAGTGAGTGCACCCCTTAATTCCACATTCTTATGTGTTTTTTCTTCTGGTTTCCCAAAATCTGGATCAGCTCCATAATTGGTACAGTAGTGGTTGGATCATTAAGGTAGACTGAACCATCCAATCAGAACAGAGCATTATAGGGCCATTACATCAGCATTCGACAATTCGATCTTTGCACAATACATTTGCTAATATATTTCCATGTGGCCAAAAACCCAGAAGCCCAGAAGAGGGAGGCAGGGTAGAAACAGGTATTTGCTGGTGTTAGACAAGCACTTGTCCTATTGTATTGGAATACTCTGGATTACAATTGACATGTAATTGTAAATAAAATGATCTATTGTTCAGCCCCACTTAACCATATAAATGAGTTTTTCAGTGTTTACATTTGCAGCATTTAACCAATTTAAGTGCTCTTTTCATTAAGGTTCACTAACGCCAGAGCATAGTAACGTTATTCCGATGTTATGCTGCCATTAAAAAAAAAAGATAATAGAAAAAGAAAATATTTAAATGTTTCTAAATAAAGTAAATTTGATTAAAAAAAAATGTTTTAAGCACATGGGTCATTTTCACATTGAAATTGATTAACCTGCGCTTATTACCTACACCATCCCCTAAAAGGGTATAAACGTATCACGAAAGTGCAGTCACTCTTTTCAGCGACTGCGACTATTTAAATGGGAAAAACATGTATGTCTGTACTGTATTTTGTTGTTTTTTGTAGGACACTGTAGACACCATGTGGCGCCTTATAAATAAACGTTAATATTAATATGATATAAAGCACGAGGAGACCTGGAAAACAGTAGTTTGAGAACCTCTGATTCATAAATAAAAATCTGTACCCCCAGGAATCCCAAAGCTAGAAGCAACCAGTGATATGGGGGATTAATGAATAATCCTAAACAGACAGGTATAGTGTATAGTAATTTATATTTACACATGCACACTGCAGTAAATGGAGTTAACAAACCTTCAATGACCATCTATTTGCAAGCAGTTAATGAAGATAATGATTGTGAAAGCTGCATTGTTATTTTATGGCTTCATGCGGTAAAAAGACATTATTGTGAGAGCTATGTAAACCAGACCCAAGTAGTGATAGCTGTTTTTATTCCACAATAGTTCTGCACTTAAGGCATTCAGGAAATTCTTCTGATGAGGTTTAAAGTGCTTAAATGCGCAGTGACATTTGAGGCAATAGGCAAACACTCATCCATGCTAGTGATATACACAATACAGGAATTTAAATGTACGTATTTGCACAGTATTACTGCAAGACAATGAAAGTCCACAGAAAACACAATAACAGTGTGAAACATAGGCAGGGAAAGAATGCACAGCATAAGAGGATATTTATGTCTATATGTAGCTGCCGAGGGTTTAAAGGGCTTTGTTAATTAAACACTAATTCCATTTTAAATGTGAAAACAATGGGAATTATCAAATTGTTATTTGGTCATTTAGGTCCAGATTCACAGTTCCGTAGTTTTCGTCTTACATACGTTGTTTTAAGAATTGAGCTGCTATGTATGTGTAGTAGCTTATTTATGCTATCTACGTATCATTTCTGTATGTAGATTGTGTAAGTGCAGTCTTTAGACCGCGCTTACGCAATCTACGTACAGGAATGGTGCGTAGATAGCGTAAATAAGCTACTACACATGTGTAGCAGCTCAATTCTTAAAACAATGTACATAAGGCGAAAAACGATGTAACTGTGAATCTGAACCTTAATGTTAAGGCTAAGCACTTGGTTGGTGTTGTTGGGGTTTAGTACAAGGCTTTTGGGGAATATTAAGGTGTTGCTTTAGTAGATGTGCTAGAAAAGAAATTAGCTGGATTTTGATTGGTTGAATAGGGGCAATGGGGTAGATCCAGAACTACGTGTGCAATAGGTTTCCACGCGTAACGTATTTTCGCACGCGTATGTTCTATACACTCCCCTAGGCACACCCCTTGAATGTACGTATTTCACAGAGTTCCGCTGCCCAAACCCTACCTTAACTTTTTTTCGCGTAACAGCGTACGTCCGCTAACGGGCGTATAGACTACGTGAACGTACGTCGCTTAGCACGCCCATACTGTAAGTATTTACGTGACAAATACGTGAATGGCCCATACGTTCACAATTACGCTACGCTAATGAGCGTATTTTCTATGGTGCGCGTGCACAGTACGATTTTACATCTCCGCCACGCATAAATTCGCTCCAATGCGTTGTTTTGTATCAGGCCCAATATCTGAACTTTTCCTTCAGTCCTGACGAAGCCACATTTTCTTCTTGGTGCACATTAGCTACTGTTATGGTTTCATTTATTTATCTGAATTATTAGGACACACTATAAGTGCAGCACATCCATTTCTTTCAAAGTATCTGTAATATATTTAATTAGCACTACCAAAGTGCTTGTTACATTTCATTACGTATTTACACTAGTGTATATTCTAGGCATTCCCCTCACTCGTACGTACTTTGGCTGCTTTACACTTCCCAAACCCTACCTTAACTTTTCAAAGTGTAAGTAGTGACGTATGTAATGGATTCACGTACGTAACAGCCTAACCCGGATCATACTGTACAATTTATATGCCTCCCTCCGCCTACACAGCGTAACTACAGGTGTCGTATGGATGCCCCTGCCCCTACGTACGTTTGGAGTTATGTGGCGTAACATCTGCTGTGCGCATGCGCAGCAAATACAAACCGCCGATTTTATGTCAGCAGCTAGCATAAAATCGCTTGCATACATAGTTTAGGATCTGGCCCATTGCACCTATTATTGGTGGGCCAAGTCTGGAACAAGTCTATTCCATGACTCCACTTGACATGTAACATTGCGCCAGATGTTAAGTGTCGGAACTTTGTTCCGTACGGAAGAAGATCCGTGGTAGGGGCTGGCCCTTCAATTCCCCCTGAAAGGCGGGGTTAGGCATGTTAATGAGGGGCTGGCAGGGTGGGCCGTAACTAAGGGTGTGTGATAGGGGAGGCCACCCAGGGCACCAAGTTAAAGGGGGGCACCAGTAAGTTAATATTTCTTTATGTTAGCTTGGTTTGGAATTCAGGGTCGGGGTCGCCATTTTTCCTTTTTGCCCCTGGTGCTAAAATTTCTTGTTACAGCTCTGGGGGCCGAGGGCGGAGAGCAGCGGTTCCGTGTGGATGCAGATCCGTGCTGAGAAGTAAGCAGTAAGATAGAGCTCCTTAAGAAAGAGTGGAGTGACAGGGGCACGGGCTATCTTCTTCCATGTTAAATATCAGATCTCCATGTGCACAGAAGTCACACATCAATCTGTATCAGGTCCCGTGTTGTTGAATGAGAGACCTGTCCAAAAATCATTCATTCTTTGTACCTTTAGTTGAATGAAGACTATGAGAGTTGTTCCCTTGACTATTCAAACGTATACATCTCTATTGTGAATATTTCTGGAAATAAATGTTCGAGTTAAATAATCATTGTGGAGTTTTCTCAGTTTTCTCAATAAATTATTCCTAATACTGACATTTCCTGTCAGGAACTGATCACAAGGCTTCCAGTCTGCTCCCATCCTCACATTTTGCCACAGACTGTAATTACTCTTAACACCAGTAGTGTAAGTTCCTGTGGTCTTTTGAGGAAGTGACACTTGTGACTGCGGCCTGGGGGTGAACATCTAGTTTTGTGTATTGGGCAATGAGCAAGTGTTACTACAGAAATTAGCAGCACACTAAAGCATGTCTCCCAGAACCCCTTAGGCTGCTGAACTCAGGTGAGATTGATAAGGTATGGTCCTTAGAAACCAACTGTATTAAAAATATTATTCATCCAGTACATTTTACAATATGACTGTTATAGAGTAATTCTGAGGGATTAAGCAGGTTTCCCGCAGTGTAAACAGAGGGTAAGGGCTGCATTATTGGCCTTATTGCATATCTCCAGGGTTTGGAGGTATGGAAACATGAATACTCAGCCAGACTTTCACCTCTGAAACATTGGAATAGAATGAAATCAATGAATTGAATTGTCTGCACATTGCCCTTATACTGGTGGGAATGCCTCTTCTCTACCTGCATCAATGTATTAATGTAGTTGCAGTTGGGAAAAGAGGTATATTTAGGATAGGAATCCATTCAAATAACATATACACCTGTATAAAGGTTATATTGATAACATCATAATTTGGAAAAGTGATTTCAAGAAATTCTTTGCCTGGATATCTAAGAATGATTAGAATTTACAGTTCACCTACAACTGTTCGGATAAGAAAATTGAATATTTGGATCCCAAACTCTCATGGGAAGGGAATAAGATTCACACTTGTAAAGTCAGTGGATACTAAGAGTTATTTACATTTCCAAAGTGGTCATCTAAGGAAATGGAAAACAGACTTACGCTTTCCACAGTTGTATAGGATCAAAAGAAACTGTAATGAAGAAAGCACTTGCCAAACAATATGGAGTCAGATTTAAATAGAGAGGTTACCCATCTGAACTGATTGAAGGAGATATAGCGAAGACAAGGACACTGGAAAAAGAGAACCTATTAAATCATAAGAACAAAGAGGATCAAAGTCCACCCATCACTTTTATCACCAGGTGCAATCATTTGGAAACGCTATAAAAAAGACATAGGACCAGATTCAGAGACGGTGTGAGTTATGTGCAGACCCCACCTAACTCACCCGTCCTGCCCCCATCCCGCCATAGGGCTACCGTAACTATCCATGCGATGTCCTCCCCCTTCCCACTTTTACCCAAACCCTCCCCTGAATGCTGAATGCCGCCTCTTTTTACCTAAAATTTTCCGTGTGGTCGTTAAAGACGGCACAGAGTATTTTAGGTAAAATGAGGCGGCGTAATGCCGAACTGGTACGTACATTGCATAATGGATCTACTAGGCATATGCAGTAGGTCCTTTACTAGAGATACGCACCTAAGAAGTGACTGCATCTTAGATGTGAATCCAGTCCCTAAAGACCCTATATATAAAATACTCTACAAAAAAGCAAGAAACCTGAAAGAATCTTCCCCCAAAGTAACCTGAAAACAGCTAAACCTGAAGATAAGGAACCATGGGGCCAAAAAATAACGGGCTTGTTTAATTGTGGACACTTCGTGACTTACAAATATATGAGTAATAAACAGAAAACCTTTTTGAATTATGATGAAACAAAAAAAATCACAATTAAGGAATTGATAAATTGCACTAGCATGTCAGTCATACACACACCAGAGTGCCCATGTAACTGAAAGTATATAGCAGGGTTGCCGACTTTTCCCAGCTTCCCTCCGGGAGATCCTGGAGGGAAGCTAGAGATGCAAGCAGGGGCGGGGCTTAGTGACACGATGCAAATCGCGTTATTAAGTCTCGACTCCTGCCTAATACTTACCAGTTTTTAGCTGAAATAGGGATCGGGACGGGGCTTTTTGGCACAAATTGGCTCAGAATATCCAATTCTGAATTCATTTGATTGATGGCCCATAATATTGGAAATCTAAAACATGTTATTAAAGCACTCCCAAAAACATAGGGGTAGTTTTGTCCATCCCTAGTAACACCTGTGATTTGCACTTCATGTAGTCACTTTAATATTTATCATTTATATATATATATATACAGTCAGGTCCATAAATATTGGGACATCGACACAATTCTCATATTTTGGGCTCTATACACCACCACAATGGATTTG
>WWET01001710.1:218719-229508 GCA_011038615.1 Limnodynastes dumerilii | reverse complement strand
GAACCTTCTAGAAGGTTGTGGAAATCAATAGAACTCTGTAGAACCTTCTAGAAAGCATCCAACTCATTGAATAAAAACTTGGAGATTTAAAACGCCGGGCAATTCTGCTAGTAAATAAATAATAGCTATGATTGCTATGGCCAACATCTTCTCCGTTTAGAAATGTCATTAAATAATTCATGAATGTAAATAAATATAAGTAGTTCTTGATCGGATATTTGTAAATAAAATATATAATATAGGCTCATACTCAATTCAGCACGTAAATGCAAACTGAGCTAATTACGACTATTCCGGCATCTTTATGGGACATCCTAAGTTTTACAGTACCTTTTTCTTTGAGTCTTCATGCCATTAACACAGAATTTATTATCTCCCCAAGTCTACAAAGAAGAATGGCAGACACATAAAGTACATGTGGCGATATATTAGGCGTCTAGTTATGGCACATACTATAATATATGGGGTATATTAGGCTTTGGGAATGGCACACTATATCCAGAATACTATGCCATTCCCAGACCTCTATTATATCCTATTTTTGGATCGGATCCAGACCCCTGCTTGTACGGAAAACGTGCGGAGGTCGACAGAGAGGGCAGTGAATGCCCCCTGTCACTTCCCTCTCTCGTGCCGGCTTTATGGCAGCATAACTGTCATAAGCATGCCTTAAGAAAAGCGAGCGGACCAGCGGTCCGTACGAACGCTGATCTGCACAAGTGTGAGAGCCCCCCCCACACACACACTGTACAATTAGCTTGCTTCCCCCCACCCACTTTAGCAGGTGGAGGGGAAGCACAGCCCATTTCCAAAGTTCCATATGATACTTTCTATGTTAGTTTTACTATCGTAACATCTGGAGGGCGCAATTTGTCCCTCCAGGCAAATCAGGCCGCTTACACATTGCGAGTATAAGTGGAGCAACGGACTTAACTATAATAAAGGATCCAGTCCTATATTATATTATGTGCAATTCCCAGACCCATAATATATAGCATTATATATATATATATATATATATATACACACACACACAGAGAGTGTTGGTGGGATTCCTTGTTTTTACATGTAAAGCCATGCCCCTTTTTTAAACCAGCACAGAGAAGCCATGCCCCCTTACCGATACCCACAACCAGACCTATAATATATAGCATTATAAATATATATATATATATATATATATATATATACACACACACACAGAGTGTTGGTGGGATTCCTTGTTTTTACATGTAAAGCCATGCCCCTTTTTTAAACCAGCAGAGAGAAGCCATGCCCCCTTACCGATACCCACAAAGCCACACCCCCTGGGTGCACCACTGTATAGAACTTGTGAATTTAAATTGTAATAACCCAAAAAAGTGGAACAAATTAAATTGTGATGAACTTTTATAAGGTGAGGACTTTCTTATCTCTATAGTACATAAGGAAAAAGCTAAAAGGGGGCACTCTTTGCAAGTGGAAAAAACTTGTATATCCATGCATGCATAGAATACATGTTTTCATGGAGAATTTTTTTTAAATGACATCATGTGTTACCAGTAACCCTCAGGAAATTACCAGTAACCATCAGGAAATTACCATAGTTAACTTTTCACTTTTTGTGTAATGCTGAACGATATGGGACCAATCAGATTACTTCTGGGACACATATGGGATTCTTTAAGAGACTTTTTAATATTTAAAAATGTAACAATCAGAAATGATCAACCAATAACAGAAATCCTGGTACATGAAATAATGAAAATGCCATTCAACACCTAATTGCTGCAATGCATAATTTATATAAACTTAATAACAGAAATAGGGCAAACTACAGCACTTTAGATTGAGAAATAACATTGATTTTACACCAGATGTCGTAACAGAGGCATACAAGAAGAGACAATGAAGCAGAATCTTAGATACCAGTCAAATAAGAAGTTATAGAGAGGTAAAAGAAGCTGACGCAAAGAAGCAATGTTATAGAATAATTTTAATGAAACAAATAAAAAACAAAATCTAGCAATTGTAAAAAAAAAATTCTTCTATAACAAATTGGACCCATAAATTATTGTCGAACTAGATACACTGATCTTCTAACACCTAAATATACACCTACATTTTCTCTCCTGACTGTCAGAACTGACCAGGAAAAAAGGTTTTTAATATTATTATTTTTATTATTATTAGAATTATTGTGTCTGATCCTTATTTAAGACAGATAAGGGACTTACACAATTTAGTTGCGTACTCTAGGAGATCTGAAGGGGGTGGCACTTGTCTTTTGCATGCCTAATCACTGTTAAACAGGCGGTGATATGCAGGCTAATCATGCAGTGGCGATCTGCAGTTCCACATAGGTCTGTGTTCAGACGGAGGCAGATCTGTGCGTTTAAGTTAAGGTAAGGTGCGGACTCCAGGTTGTATGGAAAACACACGGAGATCTAGATCAAGTCCATTATTATTTTTATTTTATTGTTAAATAAAACAGTTTTATACAGTTTTTTTTAGCATGTATTAATGCTTCTATTTTTTTCTTTTTTAGCTTCAAAAAAGGAAAAACAAATATTTATTTGGACTCCAGCAGACGCTTGATTAATTGATTAATAGTTTTCTCAGATTCTTTTGCGTGTGTTATAGTGTGTAACACTTAGAGCTTGCTTCTGATACAGTTTATAATCCAGAAAAAAATGCATTTGAAGAGAGAGAAGATACGAATATGAGACACATTCTTTATCTATCATCAGATTTCCATGGAACTTGCAGAAGACCACATCTAATATATTGCTCAAATTGCAACTATACATGAAGGGAAAAGAGCTTTGGGTGACATGTCGTATCATGTGCTGTTGACCCACAAAGGAACTGCTGAAGTTGGTGAGGACCCTGAAAGTTTTTGTCGACCACTTGGCTTGCAAAAATAAAACAGGTAAGAAGGATTACCAAGATCTCATAGGTGATCACACAAGGCTGGCACACATCCTCAACAGAGCTTCCACGCAACATAAAGAACTGCTTTGCAATGAGCAATAAACTCACAGTGCCCAATATCATATGGTTAACGTTGCCAATGCTTAATGCTTCCACAAAAACTTTGTCCAGCAACTCCTTTGGGTACCTCCAGGATTAGAATCCACCAAGTGCAATTCAGAAGACCATGTTCTGGACATCCATGTACACTGACTTCATGTGCCTGCTGCACACAGGAACCAATAGCCCAAAAAACTAATGTGCCTTCATGACATACATTATTTACCTTGGTTCCCATCACTATCATCTTTAAATACATGGGGCCAGATCCAGAACAACGCTTGTGAGCGAATTTACGCGTGGCGGAGACGTAAAATCGCCTTTAAGTACTGCGCATGCGTACCATATAAAATACGCTTCGTAACATAGCGTAAATGTGAACGTATGGGCCATTCACGTATATGTGTCACGTAAATACTTACGTGTGGGCGTGCCAATTTCACGTTTGGCCAAAATACGTCTGAAATACGTTATGTAGGTGGGGGTTTGTATTTAAAGTGTACAGTATGGGTGTGCTTAGCTGCGTAAATACGTGTTGCATATACGTACGTGAGCGGATCACATCGGTTACGTTGGCAAAAGTTAAGGTAGGGTTTGGAAAGCTACGCGAATAAACGTACGGCAAACATAGTTCTGGATCTACCCCATGGAGGCTATAAATAAACTGGGTTACAAAATGGTGGTTGCTCAAATCAATTTATAGGTTAACATAAACAAGTGCATGAAAGTCTTATTTAAAAGGGAATGTGGACCTGACTGATTGCAAATTGATTGCCTAACCAGCCCTACCAGTTCAACAATGCCAATGCTGTTACTTTGCAGCGTATGGCATCCCAGAGCAATTAATGATTGTTGATGCCAGTCCCTGAGCAAAGAACGCACACATAACTATTCATCTATTATTAGTCCCAATCTAATGGGTTCACTGAAAGAGCAGTGTTATTGTTTATTGTCAGTAGCGTACCTCTGGGGGCGGCTGTAGTCACAGACACCAACGCATTACTTGGTCTGCCACTGCTCATAACATTCTGCAGTGGCGGCACAAGCAATGTGTCTTTGTCTGTGGCTGCATTGCTTCCTGTCTGTAGCTGCTGGGAGACGTCATCTAGATAGACAGTGTTTTGGAGCCTGATGAAGGCGTTATGGAGAGGGTTGGAAGATACAGGAGAGGGTGTTGCAGAGACACTTGGGGGCAATAGGAGTTGGAAAGACAAAGGGGTGCATATGCATATTAGTATAACTAGTATAACCCTACTATTAACATATGGGGCTCCATTTCCCCTATAATAGGCTATTGTGGGGCCATATTAAGCACTATATATATATATATAAAAAAGATAGGGCTCCAAATGTTTCCATAGTAGGAATAAATATGCTCTTATTCCTAACCCCATGTCTTTTCAACCACACTCACATATACCCCTATAGCAGGGATTACAATGAGGCACATATTTCTCTATGGTTGTTATGTTATAAGCTGGCTATACTTGTTTATGTATATTGTTTACTGGCATATTTGCCAGATTTTAGGCAGAAGTGAAATACATAAATTTATTCATGGCAATCTGTGTAAGCATTTAATGACATTTTGTTCTGTACATTTAAATTAATAACAATCATTTACATAACTCCCTGTGCTTAATAAGTCTTTAGAAGCTATAAATCGCCTTATAATTGACCTAGAGCAACTTGCACATGTGTATAATACATACATTACATAATGCTTGTGACAAGTGTCATACACTCTCCCTTTGGGCTTGCTAGCCCTTGCCGTAAAAAATAAGGTACTTGTCGAGCAACAAAAACACTTATTATCAGCAAATCGTTACATTATTATCGTTATTTATCTGCAAGTAAGATTATGTGCCTGTGTCTGGTAGAATTGTTTCACAATAGATCTAATGTTTTCATGACAGTGGCACAGTGGTCAGCATAACTGCATGTCATGTGACCAACATGCTGTAAAATACTGGTCAGTGAACATAAATTATATCAATAATAAACACAATACAGTATTAGAGAATTGGGGAAGCAGCTGCCAGTCCGGACGGCCCTATTTCAAACATGCTAAAACCACCAACTGAATGGCGAATGTATCATTGTTCAAAACCAACTGGAAATAGAAAATTGCTATTGGAAACAGGAACCTATTTACCTGTTTCCCACAGCTACAGACTGCAACGGGTAGAAGGTTAGGATTAGGGCTTAAGGGAAAGGTTAGAGTTAGGCTGTCGGGCATGCAGGGGGGCATGGAGGGTTAGGGTTAGGCTGGAGGGCATGCAGGGTTAGGCTGCGGAGCATGGAGGGTTAAGGATAGGCTGTGGGGCATTGAGGGTTAGTGTTAGGGCTGTGGGGCATGGAGGGTTAGGGTTAGGCTGTGGGACATGGAGGGTTAGGGTTAGGCTGCAGGGCATGTAGGGTTAGGGTTGGGCTGTAGGGTAATAGAGGGTTAGGGTTAAGCTGCAGGGCATGGAGGGTTAGGGTTGGGCTGGAGGGTATGAGGGTTAGAGTTGGGCTGTGGGGCATGGAGGGTTAGGGTTAGGCTGTGGGACATGGAGGGTTAGGGTTAGGTTGCTGGGCTTGGAGGGTTAGGGTTAGGCTGCAGGGCATGGAGGGTTAGGTTAGGGCTGAAGAAAGGAAAGGTTAAGGTTTGGAAAGGGTTAAGAGTAGGGTTATTTAAAACCACCTTTAGGCAAATGACTCTTTGCAGGGGCTAGAAGAGCAAAAGTGAAGATGTTGCCCATAGCAACCATTCAGATTCTAGCTCTCACTTTCCTATTAAATACTAGAGAATGTCAGCTAGAATCTGATTGGTTGATATGGGCAACATCTCCATTTTTCCTTTTCTGCAGTTTAGTAAATCTAGCCTCAGGAGTCACATCACCGCCACTCTCTACATTCAGCTGCCGTGTAATAATCTTTTGGCAAACCACTTCCAGAAAATTTTTTGTAAACCCAAATATGATACCAATGAATAGTAGCACAAAAATATACAAAATTACATGAAAAAATACATAATATATAACGTAAAAACAATAAACATCCAAATATAAGATATTGTATATATGTTGACAAAGCCTGGGAAGATTTAACTCTACAAGAAAACACGTATTTATCCCTGCGTCCCTCTCCGTCAATCTGCCATTGTGCTATGCATTGCTGTGTGGTGAGCACTGCTCACGTGGCGTAACACTGCAATAATGTCACTTTTGGCAAATTTTCTGAAAAGTTAAGCAGGGATCAGTAGCCATAGGCAAGTGATAGCCATATATTCAGAATGACCTATGTAATAGGTCAGCCACAAATGTGTTCTGCCATGATAAAAGCTTCCTATAAAATATCCTTAATTTCAGTCCTGACAAGTGCCTGACACATTTGTGAATGCCATTGAAAGCCTTTTTATTTATATATAACCCCTCATATATATGGTTTGATGATTCTGAGAAGTTAATATTTATTTAAAGTAGACTATCTTGTTTATGTGGCTTTTCAATGGAGGGTTACTGGAGCGGAACAGTAGCTTAGTCTTTCTGTAGAGTCAAGGTTCTTACCATATTGACCAACAGCTTAAAAACACAGGTCTTCTCGTAGGTCAAGGAAAGACAACAGGTGTTTAGAGCAGCTTGTGGCCTTCGAAGCCTGCCCCTGCAGCCACTTCCCTTTAATTTATATTTCTAAGACATCTGCTTCATCAAAATGAATAGTTACATTTGTTTGTCATTGCACGTTTCTCTTGTTCATCAACCCTTTCCCCTTGTGTTTATGGAGCATTGTTTGGGAGGCATGTCTGCAGCTACCACATAACAGGGAGTTTTGGTCTACAGCTACTATATTGGAGGTTCTAAGGCAGACCTGGCCAAAAGGTAGATCACAATGTACTGGTAGATAACGGGGCATCCATGAGAAGATCATCAACCATCAAGACCAACTGCAGAAAACTCATTAACCAGTTTGAGCCAATGGAGCACAGATGAGAGACTATCCTTGAAACGAAAGCAACCAATGGTAAGTCTACATGGCCACTACAATGGGGGTTAAGTATACAGAATACTGTAGCAGTTAGAATTTATAGGGATGCTACTGTAGAGCTAATATGTATCGGGAAACAAGTCTCAGACTACAACCTACAGGAAACGTTGTTGCATGGAAACAGGGTGGTGGATCACTATATAGTGACCTCCGATGAGTAAACTCCATCGACGCATGATCTAAAAAGAAGCTCCTGCTTCTTAAGTGCGGAATCTCCCGAAATGACCTGCTACGCATGCGTTAGTAAGAAAGAGAGAGGCGTGCTAATGCTGCCTCGAGGAGTGATTAGGTAGACGTGGGATGGGGGAGGGATTTAGATTAGCCAAGGAGCCGGGAAGAGCCATTTTCCTTGCATAGTTTCCTTCTTAAGAAGGAAACTCCGCACGGTAAGATAAGGTAGCCCTATGGCACAGTTAAGGGCCATAATGTACCTAAAAACAGGGGGCGGGTTAGGGGTAGGACGGGTGAGTCAGGAGCGTTTCTGCCCGCACCTAACTCACTCTAAAGTGTGCATCCGGTCCCAGATTGGCAGGTTAGCTGCTGGTTAATAGCAGTGTGCAGGCTGGAAAAACTTTATGCACATCCAACATTATGGCCATTACGCTGTACTTCTCCAGGTGACAACTGTCACGTTTATGACCTCTCCCTAAATTACAGACGGGAGTGGCTCCTATTGTTTCATTTAATCTCTTTGTGGTGTTATTGAGGGACTGTAACGCAATAACACAATATTGCCATTAACAGGGATTGGGTTTCATCAACCAATTGTGCATTCTAACAAATACAAAAACTAATTGTATCGTCTATACTTTAGTAAATCCTAATAACACAAGGAAATACTATATACAGCAATGTAGAAGAACTGCTATGATAAGGGACACTGGGCCGTATCACACCAACAGATCTGCACTCACCCGTCCTGCCTCTAACCCCCCCCACCTTTTTTAGGTACCTTATGGCAGTGTTCCCCAACCTCAGTCCTCAGGGACCACTAGCAGTCCATATTTTCTATGTTTCCTTAAAGAATCACAAGTGATATAATGAGCAGCACCTGTGGAGCTTTTAAAATGTGACCGTTAGTAATGAACACACCTGTGCTCCAGCAGTGACACCTAGAAAACATGCAGTGTTAGTGGTCCCTGAGGACTGAGGTTGGGGAACACTGCCTTATGGAACTTAAGAGTGCCATAGCGCTACCTTAGCTTACCATAGTTTCCTTCTTAAAAAGGAAACTACACACGGACATTGCCTCTCCCCCTTCCTCCCCGGCTGATCTAAATCCCTCCCCCCTCTCATTTCTACCTAAACACTCCCTGAGGCGGCATTACACTGCCTCTTTCTAACTAACCTACTCTGTGCGGTCTTCAAAGACTGGCACGTAGATTGCGTAAGTGGCCTCCTACACTTGCGTAGTAGTTTATTTTGCATAATTCTGCACCTAAGAAGCTTCTTAGGTGTGAACACGGCTCACCGTGCCTAGTGCTACTTCCTGGGCGCAGGGGTCATGTGTTCCATTTATTTTATGTGTGGAGTTTACATGCTCAGCCGAATCATTGTATGTATGCTGCATGACTGTAGGCCGATGTAAATCATTAAATGAAAAGTTAATACATTCTTTAGTGTCAGAGCAAGGCTGGAAAGGCTCTATATAGCTGCACTGTTATTTATTCATGTATTAACAGTTATTTATATAATATATAACTACTACTGATGGCACAGCACTTTAAAGTACATATTTAATCATGAGGGTCTTATAGTCTCATGAGGGTCTTATAGTCTGTATTCCTTATAGCAGAGGGTCATATCTTTTTGTATGCAGAAAAAAAAGCGCAAGCAACGAGCAAAATCTAAAATCATTTGCAAAGTTTTTTGCTTTATTACCCAAAGCCGTCATACACAATGGCCTGGATCCAGACCTCCACTACAGCTGCGCTCAGAGGATCAGATGGTAGCGGAGTTACGAGATCGGTACAGCATGCGATCCTATCTACCATATGGGTGAGGGGGAGGACACTCCCCTCTCATGCATGTATTCATGACCCTTACCTTAAAATTTCCACAACGTCTTCACTTAAAATGAAGATGTTGTTAAAGTTAGGATCACACAAAGAGCTAAAACCTTGCTGTACGATTCCCATACATCCCACCTCTTGGTTTTATGGTAAACGCTCCATTCTGACGCTCCATTGGAAATCGTTCCATTATGAAATGCTGGAACTTACAGAAACCAGTTCCATAACAGAACAGTGTAAAGTGCACATGCGCACTCACAAAATGCAATTGTTTTCCACTATCTGCCAGCGGAAAACAGCGCTTTTGTGGAAGTCTGGATACTGTAATGTAATGTCATATTCAAGGTGACGGATATAACAAGCCGATGGCATGAACATTGCATTGTGACCCCACACTGGCCAATAATTGGTGCTAAATACCCGCCTCCCTTTACTGATCCTTATAGAATTAGCCCAGTGGTAGACGAAGCACAAGTCATCCAATTATTGTCCCAGAGCGTTTCAGCAATGTGTTCTATGCCGTCCACTATATGATAATCATCCCAATAAGTTAATAATTGTATAGTATGTGTCCATCTCATATCAACATCAATCCTGCTATGACACGTTTTCATTTAAAAGTCAATAATAGCCAATCGCTATGAGGAAACCATTCCAAAAATCAAACATTATTCCAACATTGTGAGGCCATCAGAAATTCAGTGTCGCAGTGTTGCAACGGGAATATATATATATATATCTTTTCTTTTGTAAACACCCTGATGAAAAGCACTACCTGCAGTTGAAACGTCAGTTTAGGATTGTATGTAACATGGGGCCTGATCCAGACCTACGCTCGGATGCGGTTTTACGCTGATCGTATGCGTAAAAACGGCCATTTGTACTTACTGCGCATGCGTGGGGCAGATGATACGCTCATGTTACGGTCTGAAAATCTTTGCGTATGGGCCTTAATTGTAACTGCTTCGTATTACCGATCATGGGGGCGTGCCTGCCATACAAAAGCCGTAACCACGCACCGAGGGCGGGGTGAGGCATTTAAATTGTACAGTATGGGCATGCTAAGCGTCGTTAATACGCAATGAACGTACGCATGGCCGCGGCTACGAACACAAAAGTTAGGGTAGAGTTTACATAGAAACATAGAAAGTGACGGCAGATAAGAGCGACATGGCCCATCTAGTCTGCCCATTTGTTTATTGAAAACTATACTGACCCTAGACCCTATTTGGGTTGTAGTCATATTCCCGGCGGTAAAAATACCGACGATAAAAATACCTCCACGAGTGTACCGGCAGTGAAAATCCCGACACCACAAAAATACCGGCGGTGAAAATCCCGACACCAAAAAAATACCGGCGATGAAAATCCCAACACCAAAAAATTACCGGCGATGAAAATCCCGACACCAAAAAAATACCGGCCCAAAAAATGACCGGCCCCTAAAAAATACCGGCACCCAAAAAATACCGGCATAAAAAAATCCCGGCCACTAAAAAATCCCGACACATAAAAAATACCGGCACCAAAAAAATCCTGACGCATTAAAAATACCGGCAAAAAAAAAATACCTGCAATTTAAAAACCCTCCCGCTAAGCAGTACCCCACAATAAGTACTTACAGGCTGTGTAAAGTGTATATAGTGTGTATAGTGTATACAGTGTGTGTACAGGCTGTATATAGTGTGTATAGTTTATATAGCGTGTATAGTGTGTATAGTGTATACAGTGTGTGT
>WWET01001710.1:175602-203465 GCA_011038615.1 Limnodynastes dumerilii | reverse complement strand
AAAACCAGAGAATTAGTTACAAAAATCTGCAGAATTTTGATAAGCTACTCCGCCAGCATCAAGGCTTCTCTGTGGGAGTAGTCCTAACTCTAATCTTAACTCTAAATAGAGCCCCAACTATGGGTCAAACATCCAATTTCTTTTCAAACCAAGAGCATACCTCATGGAGGCTCCCTGGGCCTCCAATGCTCATCTGAGACCACACTCCCTCACAGCTGTGATCTCAAAGAGACTTTGGTTTGAAAAGAAATTGGATTTTTGACCCATAGTTGGGGCTCTATTTAGAGTTAAGATTAGAGTTAGGACTGCTCCCACAGAGAAGCCGTGATGTTGGCGGAGTAGCTTATCAAATTTCTGCAGATTTTTGTAACTAATTCTCTGGTTTTTATTTTAAAGATAGAAATGCATATTTAGTTACTGAGTAATGGCTAGAGTGCCAGGCATTGCCTTGCTTTTTATACAAATTCCCTGCCTAGCGCACCTGCCATGTATATTACTTTAACAAACTAATTTGAGCAGTCTCTCTTTGGATTTTGTATATATATATATATAAATTTGTCGAGCCCTGATTTATTCTAGAGGAATTTCTGCATAATATTGACTTCCACACTTAGGTTCCCCTGGCTCATGGAAGCCTGTCTGTGCTAGCAGTTAAAATGTGAACACATGGATGACAGCAGCATAGCAACTCATGTAGTTAGCACTTCTGCCTCGCACTACTGCTGATCTCAAAAGGGTGATTCCCGGACAAGGCTTTATCTGTGTGGCGTTTGTATGAACGGATTCTTTCTCCAATATCCTTCCACACTCTAAAAACAAGCTAGAAGATTAATTGGCTGCTGACAATATTAAGCCTAGCCTGTGTCTGTGTCTGTCTGTGTGTTTTTGCATGTATATATGGTAAGGAATGTAGACTGTAAGGGACTGATGTGAATGACAAATATTCTCTGTACAGCGCTGTGGAATCGGTTGCGCTATACAAATGATGAAGTCTGAATGACGTGCCTTGGAATCTTTTGCTCAGGAGGTCCCTCAGAGATCTCCAAGATCAAGGTGTAAATATGAAGACCATGTTACATGCTCTGGGAACCCGCCTTAATTGAAACGTAGGAGTCTGACAGATTTTGTAAGAGTGAGCCATAACAGCTTGCATAGAAATATGGCGCAGGATATAGAGCTCCACCACCGCAGGAATTGGAGCTCCAATGGCGTTTCGCCACGCAATCTCAAGTTCCACGTGTACACAGGATCTCTGACACCAGGACCCAGGGTTGACATAAAAAATAGTGGGACCCGGGACACATCTGCAGGCCCCGCCCCCTATGTGACATCATCAGTGACGTCTCATGGGTGGCTTAACCACACCCTCACTGTGCTGTTACCAAACCCACCATGTTGTACACATACCACCCAGTCCTGTCTTGCCAATGGAAAGGCTTCAAGCATGAAAGTCTGGATACTGAGGATCCAGTTCCTTGCTGGAAGCCTATTGGCTGCGCATGTACACTCTGGGCCCGATTCAATTACATTCGTGCACCACGTTAGAAGGAAAAAGCTTGCGGTGCGCTTTTTCCCATCTATTACGGTAGCCAAAGAACGCAGATTTTTATACGCAGCTCTATGGGGTGCGAATAAAAATCCCCCCCAAAAAAATCGCACCATAAGCTTGGACCGTAAATAACGCGCTGCGCGAAGCTAACTAAATCGTCCACCACGTTCATTTTGCACAGAGCAGAAAATGAGCGTAATTGGCGAATCTGAATCCAGTCCATTATGCTTTATGCTTCCAAGCTTTCTAGCTTAGAAAAACCCTTACAAAGTCTTAATTGTCTTTAATGTATTCGCAAATGTAGAGCTGCAGCTAATCACAGAATTCCACAATTAGCCGTTTAATAACGCCACTATGCAAATGCACCGCGCACAAGATTCATCATAAACATGAAAAGCTGCTTTTATTACTCATTCATGTAATAACATATTCCATGCAAACAAAAAGAGGTCGTCATACCGAGGCGTATAAAACATAAAAGGGAATCTGTAAGAATGCAGCAATTTCTGGTGCTTATACCACACCCCAGTAACACATAAGTCACAGGCAGGGACGGATTTATATACGCTTCTAATGTTAAGACCAGTCTGTGTCATCACTTAAAAGTCTCGTTTACAGACACCTTTATATTATCACTTAATATACAATAATCCTAAGTAGAAGCACATACGCTGCAGGGAACGTGCAAATCACATCTTTCCTGCAAGATCATATTTATATGTCATGGACTCAAACATGTGCATCCCAGGGAACCTTCTTGCTGGATACTAATGACCGGATCCAGAGCTCATTTCCCACTCACTATTATTATTATTATTATTATTAATAACGATTACATATTGTCCGCAGCACTTTACAGAGAACATTAGACATTCACAACAGTCCCTGCCCCTACAGGTTACACACAAAAGTTGTTAGTCAGAAGCCAATTAACCTACCAGCATGTTTTTGGAGTGAGGGAGGAAACCAAAGCACCCGGAGGAAACCCACGTAGACACAGGGAGAGCATACAAACTCCACACTGATAAGGCCTAATGCAGAAATCGAACTCCTGACCTCAGAGTTGAGAGGCACAAGTGCTACTCACTGAGCCACTGTGCTGCCCCTTACAGGCAAATGCTGACTTCTGTATTGGAGGGGTTTCCGACAGCAGGATAGAACAGGACGCATACAGAGTGTATGCAAGGAAGAAGGGAGGAGGTATGCGAACAGTACTGTGTGTACTATGCAAGCTTCCAAACCGCCTCCATTTTACACAGGGAGGCGTGGAAACATAAAAGTAGGATCCAGCCCTTGTGACTTCGCCCCTTCACATGCATCAGAGGGGAATCCGGCTTCGGACCTCTATGTCATTACACTCAGAGATCTGAGCACAGCAGCGGCAGAGGTCTCAATCTAGACCTTAGTCACAGGGTCAAGTGCGCTCTACTCCATTGAAACAGACCGGGGGAGCCTCAGAGTGTCTGTTCTGCACAAGGCCATACTATTAGAAATAACATTTATTGCACGGTTTCAAGTACAATAACAAAACCAATTTTCACAATTAATGCTAATTTATAAATAAAAGGATGATTTATTGTGAATATTGCTACTTTTCTGCTGTGCCTCCGACACTAGGAATCCACAGCAAGATTCCATAAAAGTCTTTGTGACTGAATTGCTGCGATGGGTTGTAACGTAGGCCAAGTATAGTAAAGATGTGTTCAGGCAATATGGCTCCTGCAGCTTTGCAGTCACATCTGTGGGTGCTTGGATTACCACTAACCGTGTCTATAATTGGCTCTTGGCAGTTGTCACACTGATGATCAATGTTTATGTTTTCATTTTCTAGTGAGAGTAATTTTTTTTTTTTAGGGGAAGGGGGAGTAATTTCTCGCCTTAACCTACTCATCAGCACCAAGGAATGGATCCAGTTTTTGGTAAAACCATACTGAATTTCAGGGGGGCATCAAATAAATGATATTCAATGCATGCAGCGAGCTTTACTTTTACATTGTTATTAAGACTTCAGCTAGAAGACATTACCCCTCAACTCGAATACTGTTTGCAGATTAAATTGGAATTGGCAAATCAACATGGGTATTGCCCAGGCGTGAAGCAACACCGGTTTTCCTTTGATTTTTAAAATCTGGATCAGGTCCCAAATTCTTAATTTGGAATAAATCTATAAAGTCTATAAGAGATGAGTTATAGAAACATAGAAAGTGACGGCAGATAAGAGCCACATGGCCCATCCAGTCTGATCAGTTGTTTATTTAAAATAATACTGACCCTAGGGACGGAGTTGCTGGTCCTATAGTAGTATTTTAGAAATACAGGTAAACTAATTTTCGTCTGCCTCTATTTCGAAAATACTACTAATGTGAAATGTTTATGAATGAATGGGTGAGCATGACGTTCATTCATCGATATCACCGCTGCAGACCAGCAACGGACCAGAGGTACTTGGGTCATGGAGTTTTAGGGTCAGGCAGTGGGGAGGGGAGTCTTAGGGTTAGGCTACAGGAAGGAGAGCATTAGGGTGATGCTGCGGGGTGATGAGGGTTAGGGTTAGAGTAACATAAGGCGAGGGATAGGGTAAAAATGACAAGAAGGCATACATACTTACTATTCACAGATCTGTCTTCGTCCTGGGAATCACTGATTGTTTCTCCTCACCAAGGCAAAACCTAGAACCTATTTTACCCTCAATTTAGTATGACATTTAGGATGTCCTTATATTTATCCCAAGCATGTTTAAACTGTTCTGTTGTGTAAGCCTCAAACATCTCAGATGGGAGGCTATTCTTATCTATCACCCTTTTATTTTTCTGCACATTTCCTCCGAACCTACAATAATGTTCTATTACACCTCTTCCTTTGAATAATGCCATCCTCCTCTAGCTGATAGCTCCCCAGCGCTGCATCCTCTACCTGCTGCAAACTTTAAAATGTTCTCTTATACCACTTTCAGATTAGCGGTAAAAAAAAACCCTAGTAATGCCACAGGAATTTCCCGTGTCAGACCCTTTCACATCATCCATGAAATTCTCAGGTTTTGTGAATTTAAATGCGGCAGGACATGCTGATGCTTGTAGTGCTACAAGCACCATCATCCTCAAGGATGCCAGGGCATGCACATTATAAAATATAAGGCCAGTCCTACTAATATTAAAATACATTAAATACATTAAAACTATTAATAATATAAAATACATTAAAATTATCAATTATAAAATAAAAGACATTAAATACATTCAATAAATTAAATACATTAAAGTCATAATAAAAATAAATACTGACCAGCTTGAATGGGATACAATCTTGTAAACTTTTAATCTGTGAGATGGGGGGGGGGGGCCTTGCGAAAGCCCAATTATTATTATTTTTTTTTAGGGATCCGGCCCCAAGAAGAGATTTGTTTACTGTATCAATAGTAAAGAAATCGAACCAATCCGGTGGCAATATGAAACACCCGGGTTGAAAAACGACCAGCACCTTTCACATTGCCAACATACCCGGATAGAACACGGGAAAAACCCTTCTTTTTTTCCTTTGTTGTAAACCCGGCAATTTAGACCCGGGTTGATAGTCCCTGGAATTTGTCAAAAAACCCGGGTTTTTAGTGGCAATGTGAAAGAGGTATTAGATTGAAATTCCTTGATATGTTTGAAAGCTGCTATCATACTATCATATCACCCCTTTCCCTTCTCAGTTCCAAGCTATACATGTTTAGTTCCTCTAGTCTTTCTCAGTATATTGTGTGACATAGGTCATGGACCATTTTAGTTGCTCTTGTTTGCACAGTCTCTAATTTATCTATGTATTTTTGGAGATATGGCCTCCAGAACTGAACACGGCATTCTAGGTGAGACTGTACCAATAAACTATAAAGGGACAAATAGTGGTTAATCATTTAGGCTATAAAAGGATTTATAGTAAGAAATATAGTGGGTAATCTTTTTTTTTTTTTTAACATTGTAAAATATTTTACTCATGGTTGTTCAAAATATGAACAGAAATAAAGGGAATTCATATTAAACTATACAGAAATAATGGCTGGATTCCCTTATAAATGATTTTCACGTATATTCTACTATGTCAGCATTCTCCCTGGCAACCAACATAATGCTTTAATTACTGGGGACACTGCATAGTGCACATACTCAGGGCTATCTCTCCTCCACCTTGCACTAGTCCTAATAGATTATCATGTATGTGTCATGTTTATGCCAACATATTGCTGAACCACAACCAGCGGTGAACCAAAGAATCGCACCAAACAGCGAGATTAAAAAGTGTTTTAACGGCAGCATCCAAGTGTTGCAGAACAATGTAAGAATTAGGTTACAATTTTTAAAAATACCATAAATAATAAAACAGGATAAACAAAAGTAAACATTTAACATTTTTCAAAGGAAAAGTTTATTTCTAGGTTCACTAATATATAAAAAAAACATTATAATATCTAAATATATATAATAATTATAGTTCAATCGTGACAGCTCACGCCTCATTACCTCATGTGATTGTGTTGCAGGGATAATTGGACCAGTGCGTCTACACAAAGTGAAGGGATCTTTTATGGAATCTTTTAGTAAGATTTGATGGTCTCTAAACAGTGAGAGTTCCTGTACTGGGTCATATACCATGTATTTAATGCACCTGATTATATTAACTGATTACAGCTACCCCCCAATTTATATAATTTTGAAGGCAGTCTGGGATCAGCAGCCGTGTTTTTTGCACAAAGGCTATTTTGGAACTAATGTGATTTTTTGGACATTCATACACCCAGATATTAGGTTGACAGTTGTATAAACGTAAACAATAATGAATTCAACATGGTTCTTATCCTATTAACACTAGGTCAAAGGTATTAGTATACCGGCCTTAGTGTTGTCGATAGGTAAAAGATCAACCGCAGCCTAACTGTAACATCCTCTCACTGCAGCCTAACCCTAACTGTTCCCTCACCATAGCCTAACCCTAATCCCCTCACCACAGCCTTACCCTAACCATCCTCTCACTGCAGCCTAACCCTAGCCCTCCCCTCACCATAGCTTAACCCTAATCCCCTCACCACAGCCTTACCCTAACCATCCTCTCACTGCAGCCTAACCCTAGCCCTCCCCTTACCATAGCCTAACCCTAATCCCCTCACCGCAGCCTTACCCTAACCATCCTCTCACTGCAGCCTAACCTTAACTGTTCGCTCACCACAGCCTAATCCTAACTATTCCCTCACAGCAGCCTTACCCTAACCATCCTCTCACTGCAGCCTAACCCTAATCCCCTCACCGCAGTTTTACCCTAATCCTCCCCTCACCATAGCCTAACCCTAATCCCCTCACCGCAGTCTTACCCTAACTATCCCTTCACTGCAGCATCAGGTGTGTTAGCTCTCAGTTTAAAAAACACCTATAAGGACCACCTACAGAAAAGCCTTATAATGGCAGGTGGCTTGTCATAGATTTGCAAATGTGTGTAACTAATTTTTTTGCATTTCATTTTACAGCTAGAATGACAGATTAGCTACAGGGTAATAGCAGTGCTGAGGTGTTTTCTTTTCTGTGCTACTGGAAATGTATTTTAGTTATGTGTTTTTCACTGGAACTGGCAACCTACTAGTATGTAATATTGGTCTTGGAAATTAACAATTTACAGGCATCAGAGGGTAAGAGTTGTTTTTAGACTGGCACAACAGGTTCCTGCCAATCAGTGCTAATTTGGTATACATTATGCCCTACTGCATGCCATGAGGAAGGTGTGGAACATTCCATAATATGCACAACTCTCTGTTCGGATTATATTACAAAACACGTGAATGACTTCTTTATCGCCTACCTGAATGAATATGGCTCCCTCTAATGCCGACTTCAGGTCACTGCAGCCACTGATCAAAGAGATTTGTTCACTGACACTCAGACTTCCTCTGAGCATTCCAGAATTCTTCAGCTCCTCCATCTGCTTCCTAGCCAAAAAAAACAAGCAAATGACTGTATTAGATAAAAGATCTTGCCTCGTTATAAAAAGAAATTAATGTGGAAGTTAAATTTTGTTGCCCTGAACAAACTGGACTGCAGTGTTTTGTCATGTTATTCACGTGGCAGCTATGTGAGTCAATGCTTTACCTAATGAAGAAGCATATAACACAGGCAAGTATTAAGGCAGGATCCAAGGACATGTACAACTAGAGGTAGGTCTGTCATGTGAGTGATTATCAACGGCATATACAGTTCACAATAATACACAGACTTATTGACTTAGGACTAGAGAGTTGTCTTTCCAATCATTGTCTCATAGAGGAGTTTCCTGTCCACTTTGAACAGATATGCAAATGAATGAATTGCTGGATCTCACATGCATGGAAGACTGTAAGCTGGGCACACACATCCAATTTGTGTTTTGTGTCTATACGTCATGTTGTCCCGACATTGGAAAAGTGTGCACCCTAACACAACTTCATAACATCCAATCCTGGTTGTCTGGTAAGGTCACATGATTTTTAACCCTGCAACATGACCCCTTCCATTAGGTACAATTTAATCCACTCCTGAGCTAGCAACTGTCACAGACACCGGTTTAAATAAATTAACTGATATTTAAAATACGATTTGCCTCTTCAACAAAGGTGGTTACCATAGTAACTGATAGTTGGAAACTGAGGAGCAGATTATTTTGTACCTAATGGAATGGGTCACATTGGAGGGTATGCAAACCAATCACCTGTCCATTTTACAGTTTGTACACTCCCGTTACTGCTTTATCCAATACTTCTCCCAAATCGGACGTCACGCAGCACCGCCTGAGTGTGTACAGTGACACAATATTTTCAGCGGATCATTAGATGCAGGTCAGAGTTCAGCTGTAATATTGGACTAGTGTGTATCATGGATTGGGTGTTGTTTCTGCAATCTGCTATGTAATTGCATAAACATTCTGGTTGGGACTTGGATATAAAGAGGATTGGAGAAGTGTGTTCCCACATTAACCCTGCTCTGATAAACTGCTGCCAGCTTTTGCCCTGAACAATAAATTAGAAATACAAGCAGGATTTTGCAAACCTCTGCAATAAACGAAAGCACAGAATGCCCACAGTTATGTCATTAGTTGTTGCTGGTTGGTTGGTTTACACATTATGCTGCTGAAATCAGTCAAACTACAATCTACATCTTTACAACTGCATGCATTAAGATTAGTACTTCATCTTACCCATAGATGGTTGAAATATCCTAGAAAGAATAAAGACTTGTTTTTATGAGACTGAGGTATAAGATGCACAGAGAAAAGAAAGACATCTTGCCAATATTATTGCTTAAGTTTCAATTCAAGATTTGTGTACAAAAAAATTACAGTCACTGTCAGTGTTTTAGCACTTCCCCTGGTACTGCCACCTCAGCTTATATGGAGGTGGGTCACCGATGAGAACGGCCCTTTTTCTCCCAGCCACTCGCAAAGGAGAAGCAATCAATCAACCAAGAAAAAAGATGGAGCTGTGAATGGTGAATAGTGAGTATTAATGTAACCCCAACCTTTACCCTAATCCTAAACCTCCCTTTCCAATACCCTAACCCTCCCTTCCCTGCAGCCTGAACCTGAGACTTTCCTCCCCACAGCCTAACCCTAAGACTCCCCTCCCTGCAGCCTAAACCTAAAACTCCCATAGATGCCTATCGGCATACTTACCAATGAATGAATATAATCTTCTAATTGGGCTGTCTCTATTTCGAAAAACAGCATTTTCTCAGCGGCGACTGCATCCCAGATTATACAGAGAAATGCTTTATTAAACAAGTTTCATTCTTATATATTATTATTATTATTATATATTAGCAATCTCATATTATTATTATTATTATTATATATTAGCAATCTCATGTCAAACCGATAGAAAAAGCAGCATGGTGTGAGGGGAGAGGTATATGATTTGTACAGTAGGGGTTTGTTTAAACCCTTATGTGTAATCCTAATTTCTGCACCATCCACAAGTTCTATTTGTTAGAAAGAAGCACTGATGAAAAAAATGTCATCCCACCAGAAATTTGCTTATAGGCGTGTTCCCTCTTCTACAAGTAGCTGGTGAAAAAACAATACCTTTTATTTCTAAGGGTTATACTGAAATGGTGTGTTATATTAAATATCCACTAGATGGCACCATTTAACCAGCAATGTTTAAAAACAGTATATCTTGCAAGTCTATGGGCCTGATTCAATTAAACGCGAAGTGAATTTTTTCAGTGTTTTTTCGTTTATTTTGCTAATTTGCATATTTTTTTCACACGTATTTTTCGGTCCCGATTCAATTCCGTCTTTTTTCGTGTATTTTTTTGGTCTATCGCGCGTATTTTTTGTCCCTAAAGTGATTGTGCTGACATTTGTGTTGCATGGGTAAAGATACAGAAATACATGCGCGTATTTTTATAACGGGAGGTAAGCACAAAAATGAGCGCTAACAAATACGCTCATGGTCCATTTAACGCGCGTTGGAGGCGGTGGGACATTTCTAATTGAATAGCGGTTATTTTTTCGCGCGAACAGTGCGTATTTTATATCCGCTGTTTTTTTTTTTTAATTCGCGTTTAATTGAATCAGGCCCTATATATATATAGTCAATTATACGCTCACAAAAAACAGAACCACTATTACTATATTAGTAACCACTATTATTAGCACTCCTATTATTACTGCACTTGTGTTTGATCGATGGGAACGAGAAAGTATACATAGGAGTTCACATCTGGATCACTCTTAACCTTTCTTTCTTTGTGAGTCATTTTTCCAAATGCTTGTGTCGCTAAAATGTATTCTTGTAGTACAATCATTCTAGCAGCTGAGGGGAGACAGAATGATTTAAAGTCTTGCTATTCTAATCAGCAAAAGCCAGTTTATTTTATAAGTCTGTCAGTGTTATCAATCATATCCATGATGCATGTAACACAGTGCACTGCCCATTGTATAGTTAGTTTCATTAATCTTATTTTCTATATTTATGTTTTGTGTTTCTTTTTACATTTTGAATTTTATTTTATTATTATTGTCTTCAGTTTTGAACATGGTAATTACAGCTTGATGCTCTCTCATCAATACAAGAATACAAGATATAAAGGGTGCCTGGAGTTGCTTATATCAACTAATGAGCTTTTAGGTACCTTTTATAAATAGCATCTAGAAAATGAAAGTGACAATCTGATTGGTTGTTATTGGTACTTTTCCTTTTTTTTTTTTNTTTTGGGGGTTTTTTTTTTTTTTTTTTTTTTTTGCATAATTGAATGTGGAAAGATCAGGGGCACACAAGAAGCTCCAATAGGTTGTAAAGTAAAGAAAACAGCAGATCACAAGCACAAACACATAGGAATAGGTTAGCAGCCAGCAAACTCTGCAACATGTAGATTCCTGTACTAAATAAGCAACTTGTAACATTTCAGTCACGTACCGTATATCACCCAGGGCGGCAGCAACTTGCTCAGGAACAATATCATACATCTTAACTTTAAATCCCCCACTTGCAAACACCATGGCCCAGCTGCGACCAATGAGACCACTAAGAGACAGGGGGGAAAAAAATGTAAAAGTCAGCAAACATACATAGAATGCACACACAGACTGAGAACTTGAGGGTTTGCACACTAATTGCACTAATTCAACTGTAATATAACATTGCGCCCCTGATTCAGAGACTGAAAATAAGAGAGAAAAGTTACTCCTGGGCTAAACCATGTTGATTGCAGGGGAGTCAATTTTCATATGTTGCAAACAGTATTAGAGATGAGAGGTGATGTTTTCCAGTCAAAGTCTAAATAACAGTGTGATAGTAAAGCTGGTCAGTATCTGTGTGCAGTAAGCAATTCAAAGATATCTCCCTGCATGCAAAGAATACAATTAAGTTGTCTTTCCCTGAAATCAACATGGTTTAGCCCAGGAGTAACTTTCCTCTCTTAATTTCAAGCTCCTTCATAAGTCTGAATCAGGCCCTGTATTTGTTAGATGACTCTTTTGTTATGAACTCTGTTATACTGAAGTGGCGTCTTATAAAGGATGATAAAAGTAACAGAAGGGCCTACAAATGACACAGAGTTTTTGTGTAAGCGTTGTACATCAGATCCAGATTTGCGTGTTTCCGCCAAGCGCTGAAGAAGCCATATGCGCAGATTCTGCAGGTTATACTGGTGCAGCCTCTGTCCCTTTGCTATGTTTTTAATGTTTTTTTTTTTAAGTTTAACCATTTTCAGTCTTAAAACACCCCTTTAAAGTCTTTCTTCATTATTAACAGGTTTGAGACAAGAAAAGAGGAAGAGGTAAGAGTTTGACCAGCTGCACAGACTGACCGTATGTAAGAATAACCTAGTGGGAAACAAAATGACCTATCCCAAGGTAATCGTTTTGGGGTGCTACTGCTGTGCATCCCTTATAATGAATCATGAAAAGGGAAGGGTGAGGGAGGGAAAGAAAGGAGGGTCCTTTTAGAGTTAGCAGTGCACTAGCTCAGAGTAAAATCACACAATTAGTGTTACCATTCCACACTATAGGTCATCTTATGGTCACACGTGTAAATAATAGAGGCCAAAGCTATGATCAGAGGATTATCAGGTATAGTCCATGCAAAATGAATCAAGATGGAGATAAACAATGAGTTATATATGAATGTAATGATATATTCAACAAATTGTTGGCTAGCAATACACAAAACCAGTATCACAAAATGTCAAATGGAGAAAACATCCTATGCCCATATCTCTAGTAAGGCTTTAGTAGAGATATGGGTATAGGATTTTTTCTCATGTTGATTGTATTATTATATTAGGGTTAGGGTAATGGAAGGGTAGGGTTAGGGTAAGGATTAGGATAAGGGTTGGAGTTACATTAATACTATTAATAGTGGATCGACTGTTCCTCTTTGGCGAGGAGGCTGGGAGGAAACGTCGATTTCGAAAAAGGGCCGTTTTCAGCAGCGACCCACACCCTGATAGATATAGTTGCTTGATTAGTAGATGTTATAAGGGTGGACACCTTTACAACTATTACTGGAGCGCATCCAAGCAAAAGACTAACCGCCATGATGCCACACAGTGCAGTGGGGTGGGAGGCAGATAGCTCGTACATTCTTACGGTGTGAGGGGGTATTCATATAGCACAGTAAGAGTGTGCTAAGTGCCCACCGCACTAGGCTGACTTCTGGGTATTGTTCGGAAGCTTTAAGGTTGGGGTCTGCTGTGCTTCACCTCCACCTGCTAAGTTGGGCGGGGGCAGCATGGTAATTATACAGCATGGGAGGGGGCTCCCACACTCATGCGGATCAGCGGCTTTACTTAAGGCAGAATTATGGCAACGTAAGCTGCCATATAACCCGCATGAGAGAGGCGAGTGACAGGGGGCGTGCATTCCTCTCTCTCTGTCGGACAGACTCCCACACGTACAGAAAGCGAGCGGGACTCTGGATCCAGTCCTAAACCTTGTACATGCTATATGGTAACAGGGCCTAGCAGCCATATATAGTACAGTGTATTTGATGGACAGCATAGAACGCACTGACCCCATATTGGATCCTTCAGGTTTCCTGTTAGGATCGGTGCATGGTGGTAGGGAGATGGTCCTGATTATCAGGTAGTGGGGACAATGCCGTACGATCCTACAAGGGAGACCACAACCCCCGCACGTACGGGACAGCAGCCGGCAGAAACCTACCTTAAAACGTGGCCACAGGCCTCACGGAAAATGGGTCCGGTGCATAAATGAGAAACAGACATAAGCCCTCACTTTTCAATTTAAATACGTTCCCCATCCCACCATGCACGCACGCTGTACGTATGGTGACCCCGCCCCAGCATCGGACAGGCATGCGCTAAACATGGGCGTTTCCACGTGCAGAGTGCATTAAACATGCACATTACTACATTATGGCTCCAAGTAGCTCTAAGTGGAGAAGATTTTAGTACAATTCGGGTTATTTTTTTGTTGAACGTTAAAGTTCCTATATGCAAAGCAGACCTGTGGGGTTAATTCTGTCTAATAGATTTAACAGAAAGTTATTTTATATAAGAAAATAAGAGATGAAGGAATTAATAGACAAGCAATCGGCGCCATGCACATCACAATGATAGTCCTCACATGAAGTCACATGGTATGCTTGTTAATAATTACATTGGATAAAGATAACCAGATGGCAGACTGCTCATAAACAAGTTAGTTTAGTCTAATCTGACACACGCCTTTCCATTTCTTGCTAAGCAGTTAGAATTTGGACGTGTTTAGGCTCCCTATATTTTCCTTTGGCTTCCTAAGTTTTCATCTTTCTTTTATTTTCCCACCTTTATAATGACACTGATGTTTGCAGTGTTTTGTATAAACTTTACGATTGTAATATTGGATTGGATCAAGATTACTGCAAAATGCTCATTTTTCGCTCACAAGTGAAAAAACTGAAAGCATTTTCAATGTGAGCATGTGCACAGACCATCAGTTATATACTGAATGGGTTGAGGGCCTATTCATTGACCATAGGATTGAGTTGCAGGTAGGCAGTGGCTAAAGCTGGGCACACACCAGGTGATGGCCAATAAACGGAACTATTTTCCCCTAGAGAAGTCCTGATATCGGTGCCACTCACCTCTCTTGTTGAGAGCGATATTCAATGCAGAAGAGGACCGGATTGTATAGATCGACAGGAGGCTCTTAAAGCTGAATAGCTGACTGGGCTTCCTGTCAGTCACGGTAGGGGGCTCATTCAGCTAATGTATGGCACCTCTACCTCCTGGCTGGAGTTTCCCTATGTGTCTGATGCCAAAATTACTGGCAAGTATAGCAGTAATATTGCAATGGATTGCAGAATGCACAGCTTTCATAATTGGATGACAACCAGTAATCGCTCTAGTGTGTGGCCAGCTTTACAATTAGGTGATAAGAGAACAGGACTAAGCTGTCAGCTGTTGGAAACCTTTTTATAAACACAGAGACGGCCCTGGGTTTTGCGGGGCCCTAGGCGACACAAGCCCCCGCCATCACCGCGCCACTGGCCGCCAGGCTTGCATGTGTGAACTAAAGACCCTAACTAAAGGACAGCGCCACCGGATTCATTATCCCGGCGGCTCTATACTGGCTGCCGCGGCGCACACGCGGGCCTTTACTTCCCGGACTCAGTAGTCACATACACAGTGCTCGGACAGCTGTGTCCAGGCACTGTGTATGTTCCTACAGTGTCCGAGAAGTAAAGGCCCTGTGCAGGGCTGCGGCAGCCAGTATAGTGTCACCGGGATGATGAACCCGGCGGCACTGTACTGGCTGCAGCGGTCCCGCGTTCCAGTTTGCAGTCCAGTGGTGGCCAGTGGCGGTTGATGGTGCGGTGTAGGCGCAGGGCCCCCTAGGGACACCTGACCCGCGGGGCCATAGGTGACCGCCTATGCCGTGGGCCGCCTCTGTATAAACAGCCCTCAGCACTAATAGAGTTTCCATCCGCTGACTGCTGCTGCCCTTGCATGTGGTGGGGGGCGGGATATGGGACCTGTGATTTCTCTATTCCACCTTTGATCTCTGCATCAGATTCCACCAAAGCATTATTCTAAAACTATCAGGAAAGTAACGTTGTGTAATGAAGGGCCAGGTTCATACTTAAGAGAAATACTTTATTTCATACTATTAAAAGTACATCCAAATAACAAATCTGGTTACTGTGGATGCTAACAAATGTTTAGCACCAATAACTATTATCATTTTTCGTGTTAGTGTAACACTTTAATTTTTAACAGAGCAGCAGATGAATGTCAGATTGTAATGGTGCTCGTGGCTTCAGTGGTGGGGGCAGAGTGCAGTCTGCATACATGGCACGCCCTCCGAATATCGCAGAGGACAGGTAACATACAATGTCATTTCTAATGCAAATTATACTAGTAGAAGAATAAAAAATTAGGGACCAGATCTAGCCTTCCTAGCTAGGATCAGAAAGCGCCCCCTTTTGGAATACGGTGCAGGAGCCACTTGTCCCGGGCGGATCTGGACCCTCTGGATTCAAAATTCTCTTCCTTTAAAAATCTGACGACAGGGCAGAATGTTTCATAAACTGAAGCGCTTCTGCTCTGTGGGAGGGGTCTGGGTTGGCGATCAGAATGGTCCTATTTCGATAAGGCCGTTCTCTCCCAGCCAGTTTCTAACTGGCTGGGATATCGATAGCTTATGCCTCGAAGAGGCATAGCAATCAATCTCTGGAGCACCGAACACGGTGCTCCGAAAGGTGAGTGGCTAAACTAACCCCAACCCTAATTCTAACCCTAACATTCCCCTTCCATTACCCTAACCCTCCCTTCCCCGCAGCCTGACTCTAACCCTCCCCTTCTATGGTCCTAACCCTAAACCCCCCTAATACTAAAATGTAGCTGTCATCCGGCGGGTCTGCGAAAATGAACGGGTGAGTACGCTGATCAGCACACTCACCCATTCATAAAAAAAAATCTAAAATGGCCCCCTATTCAAAATAGACAGCCGAAAAGTAACTTTCTGCTGTCTCTTTTTCGCAAAGCAGGCCATCAGTCCGGAGACTGCAACTGGTGGGAGGGGTCTGAGTCGGCAATCAGAATGAACCTTTTTTGAAAGGGCCATTTTATACCAGCAAGTTTCGGACTGGCTCTCAAATCGACACTTATCCAGTTAACACCAGAGGTACTATTACCACTTGTTGAGAACCCCTGATATATAGGATTGGACTGCAGCAGGTTCAACACAGTCATCAGTGTAAGTGGGTGGAATTCTGACTAATTACCTAATCAGTGAAGGCATATAGCTCTTCAAGAATATATATAGATGGATCCATCCCGCATCTTGGAACAATATATGTTACCATCCTGGCTTATCCATTAACATTTTGGGATTTAGTGGTTATTTATTGAGCCCGATTTCACACCTGATCAACACGTCTTACATCTCCATTGCAATAGTCAGAAGTGTGGGATGCAATCAAGTCCATAAGCAGAAAAATCTAATAATTATTACTATATGATGCAAATTATGTACAATTACCAATAGACAAAATATATCTAAAAACCCAAAAACCATCATATCGCATAGAGATGAATGAGTGAAAGGGGTATAACCAGATATAAATGTATTTATCTATATGCCGTCAAACACAGATTAATGCTCTAATGCCAAACACTGGCAAGAACCGTACTGGTTACAGTGTAATAAACATATTGTTGCTTTATCTTAAACTGCTGAGTGGTAGAAACATAAAGGATTTCCTGACACTAGCAGTATGTCCAGTCTGACATGTAGCGTGTGGAAGGTTATCCAGGGTGAGTGTTCTGCTTCCTGTTTTTAGAGGGGGATGGGATCAATTTTGGGAAGTTTTAGCTGGTAAGAAATTATATAAATACATGCTTTAAAAATAAAGCTGAATGACTAGATCAAATGATTTTATTTATTCGGAGATAGAAACCAAACATATATTTCTAAAGGTAAATTTAAATTAAGAAAATCCAAAACAAACCTCAAGCTCCTGAATTGGATTTATATACTAACAGTCATATCACGGATTCTGGAATTTTGCAAACCTGCAGCTTACAGAACTACAAGTCTCAGCATACCATGCCTATAGGCTTTATAGTTCCACTGCAGTAGGTGTTTCAGAGTCTGCCAGTCACAAAACATGCATAAAATGTAAATACAAATAAATAAAAAGAATAAGTTGAATTGGTAGCAGCATACTTCATTTACCTTCCAATAATCACAATATTCCCTTCCTTTAGGTCAGTCATTTTCAGCGGTAGTGAATGTGTTTTGACTACAGATAGCAGGAAGGATCCAGCACAAGTCTACCAGCAGAGTTTCACAACACTGTCTATTTACTTTGTGACTGCATGTCGTCTCATGTCATCATCTTCCTGATTGGCTGGTCTGGAAAGCCTCAGCCTGAAGCATGACAACCCTGCAGTGATTGGCTAGTGACATCCACTCCAGTTCCCCGCCTTCAATTCATACAACTCTAATATGGAACAGCCCACTGGCCAGGGTTGTTCCTAGACTGCATAATGTATGTACAATATGGAAAATGCAACCTTGCATTTTTTGTTTTACTGTGGTTAAGTGAGCCAGTTATATGGGGAGCCTGACAGAGGCAAACTAGACAAATCAGGACAGGCATTTAACCCTTTAGTTACCAAAGGTCTGTGCCACATTTCCATGTGGCCAGACCATATCTCATATTAGGGGCTATCACTGTGTAAAATGTCCCACCAAGGTCCCTAAATTCCCTCCAATCCTGTTTCTCCTGACATTGACAACCCAGGAGCATTAAACTGCCAACCGCGTGTATAATTCCCTCTGAATCAGCAATCTCTTAATAAAGTGTTACCTATTATGTACTTGGGCTACTGAGCTCTCTGCCATAGCCCGTCACATCTTGAAGTCCCCCTGTTTAACTAGCTCACGATAAAGGCGGTCGGGTGTTATCTTATGTTCCCTAGGTAGCAGGAGAATGCCAATGTACTAATGCAATAGACAACAGGGCAAGCGGTTTACTTCCTTATACATAAAAAGTCATTATCAAACAGATTATTTCCTATAAAGTAATCTGTATAAAACAAAGTATATAGCAATATAGTGTTTAGCAATGCAGGATAATACCACTTTAAAAATTAACACGCTTTGTCAAAAAAAGTCAGTAAATAAAAAGATCGAAAAAACTACACTTAGCACCTCCAAGTGAAACATGTTGTCTGTTTCTCTGACCTTGTCCACTTTGAAGAGGAATTATAAGTGATTAGTAACTTAGTAACGTAAAGCTTGCCAAATTGTAAAGCAAAATATCAGCCTAAAGAAAGTATTTCAAGGCTTAAAGAGTTTTTCTGTTACATCTATGAACTACAAAATTATACATTGTTAAATTATCCGCAGTGTTTCCTAATGAACACTTTCTAGGATGAAGGCGGCGATGTGTCTTATGGTAACTAGAAGAAACAAGCAAGAGATCTCCGAGGACAGAGAGGGGAACAAAAATGGTCTATGGCCATATTAAAGACTCCTAAGCTTGTTCTCCAATCAGGCTGCTGTGATTCCAAAGCACAATACATTTATTTGCAAAATAATCAGAGGTGTAAATCCACCAATCTAAAATGCACACAAAGAGCTAGTTTCAGCATACAGGATTTTATAGGAAGACACTGCCTTCCAATGAACAGAACTGGACAATTTATACACACTACATAACAGGAATAAAGACATTACAATCAGATCCTATACAAGTGAACAGGTGCAGGACATTCTGATACTTGTCCTACAGGCTCTGCTTATCTCTCTGCTCCTTGGAATAGGTTTCTTCCTGCTTGTATAGCCATGTGTCCAAATGAACGTTATCCTCAGGCGATCACCACTGCAAAATGTTATATTTATGTGTTGAATTGTATGCTGAAATAGGTAAAAATTGTTAATATTCATGAGAGAACTCACAACCAGTTGCTAATTGCATGACTGGATGTGGCCGCATTGCATATCCTAATACTGTATGCACCGACTTCATTCAATTCTATGACTTTGATATTAGCACCCAGGAACTTGGCGGTAGAAAGGTTGTTAATGGGGTAGATCCGGAACTACGTGTGCCGTACGTTTATTCGCGGAGCGTATTTTCGTGCACGTAAGTTCGCTACATTCCCCTCGGCACACCCCTTGCATGGACGTATTTTGTCAAGATACGCTGCCCAAACCCAATAAATTAAAATGCTGTTATTGACATTGTCCGGAGTTGTGTATGTAAGGTGATGCAACATGTTTTGCTAGATTTACTAAACTTCTCAAAAGGAAAAAACGGAGATGTTGAGTGGGTGTGGGTCCCCGGAAAGAACGGCTCTGTTTCGATAGGCCTGTTTCCTCCTAGCCAGCGTTGAACTGGCTGGGCTTTTGATTGCTTATGCCTTAGGCATAGTGATCGATCCACGTAGCACCTAGCACAGTGCCCAGAAAGGTAAGCCTGAAAACTACCCCAACCCATCCTTTAATTCTAACCCTTACCTTCCCTCCCCTGCAGCCTGACCCTGACCCTAACCCTCCCCTCTCCTCCAGCCTGACCCTGGAGAGGTTACTCGCCTTTCCCGTGGTGCGTGTCCTGCGGTAGCGGCAGTGGTGTTTCTGAAGAGGACCCCATGCCGATCGGCATACTCATCCATTCTGAAAAAAAAAATTCTAAAATGGAGGGGTATTCGAAATAGGGACATCCAAAAAGGAACTTTCGGATGCCCCTATTTCGGAAATCCCTTACTCTATGCGGGGAATGCGACCGCTGATCTTACACATAAAGCTGTGCTCCTTCAGCTATCCCCCAGCGCGGCGTAGCCTCATTCCACAGATAGAAAGGTTTCTCCGCTCCCTGTCTATAGAACTTTTCTGTTCTCCCTTTATGCTACCAGTTTTAGGATTTGCTGTGTCTCTCTGTATTAATATGGGGCACGTGTGTAATTGTGTAGTAAACCATTGCATTTCTTGCAAGTGCGTTTTCTGGTATATATACATACAGTACCACTCTTGTGACCTCTGACCCTGGGCACTGTGCTCTGGGGGCCCCTTACTGTCTACCTTAACCTTGTAGTGGCTGGCTGACCTCCCGAGACATATCACACGCAGAGCTGCATCACGCTACTGATATCCTGTAGCAGGTAGGCCTTGGCTCTGTGTGTGAAGTTGACGCTGCTGCCCTGTAGTAGCTGCATGTGTACACCACTGCCTGACAGTTGTAATTGCTGTTACTTCTTGGGGCAGGCTCTGACACCCCGAACCTGTCTCATTGCAAACCTGAGGAGCGACCATGCTAATCGATGAGCAGCAGTTGTTAATAAACAGCGCTGGGCACTGGTTATAAACAACAAAGCAGCAGCTGTTCAGATGGTGGTCCGCGTGTACACGGTTCAGACCTGCACATGTACTTGATGGAGGAGGATGGAACCCCAAGTCTGCTTTTACCCCAAGGCCTGTTTTTCCCCCCGAAGCGTTGCTCTGTATACACACTTAAGGCCTGATCCAGACCCCCATCACCTGGCGATAATACGTCGGGCGTATGTGTAAGATCGTCTAAAGAGACTTTCTGCGCATGCGCCGGGCACATGTTGCCCGGCGTAGCTGCGTAAATGCCTGAACCTGGATCTGGCGTCCATAGCTGCAGCGTAGTAACGCTGGAGGGGGCGTCACAGAGTGTTACTACGCTGAAGTTAGTGCAGGTAGGCGGGAGGAGGGAGGGTAATGAGGCTGGGAGGGCGGCGTTAACGTATCAATGCCACCGTCCCAGCATATTAACAGCCGCTTGCACCAGTTGAAGTTAGGGTAGCCTTCAGCCGACGTAAGCGACTGTTAATACGCTGGGGCAAGGGGGAGGGAAGCGGTAATCCGCTCAGTGTACCATCGCAGGTCTGGATACGGCCCTTACTGTATTAAAAATGATGATTCCCATTACTAATGTTGCTTATTCTGTGTCCTAAAAAGTCAATAATTCACATATAGTCTAGAACAGGGGTTTACAACCAGTGGTACTCAGGGGCGGAACTACCATTGGTGCAGCATCGGGCCCCATACTGATACAAGGGCCCACAGCTGTCCTCACCGCACTGCCGAAGTTTCCCACTGGGTTACCTGGGATATCATCAGGGCTAAGGCATATTTTTTGCACCTGGGCCCACATCTCACTAGTTCCGCCTTGGAGTCCTTGGGTATGGGGGCAGCAGCTGTACTTGTATTTTAATCAGATGGCAGAGGGCATATTTAATAAAACATCTTGGGGCTGTATAACATATGTAGAAAATTCACATAAGAATCACTGAAAAAATATGTAAAAAAAAATAAAATAAAATAAAACTATGTACTGTGTATGGGTTGGTATGTATTGTATGTATCTACATAGTATACAAGGGGTACTTGACCTGATTCTGTAGTGGGTAACTTGTTCTCCCCACAAAAAGGTTGAGAACTGCTGGTCTAGAATAAGGCTATTGCTAAGGTAATCTGCACATGGTCTATTTCATAGTTTTTGTTGTATGATAAGTCTATGTGACTGACCATAGGACATAGGGGTAGATCCAGGCTAAGCACGCCCATACTGTACACTTTAAATGAAAGTCCCCGCCTACATTGTGTAATTTAGAAGTACTTTTGTCTTACGTAAAATTGGCTCGCCAACACGTACAAATTTACTAATACGTGAATGGTCCATACAGTCAGAGTTCCGTTACGTAGCGTATCCTCTGTCGTGCACATGCGCAGTACATACAAAATCGCTATTTTGTTTTTTTTGTATCCGCCAGGCGTAAATTCGCACAGAAGCGTAGTTCTGGATCTGGGCCATTGTTATCTATGGGATCTTCCAAGGATTTCCACCTTTGTGTCTGATATTTCTGGGACTGGGGACACTGTGAAGTAGATTCAGAGTTGACGCAGTTTTTTCTGTGATTTTTCTTTTTAATGCCCAGAAAAATAGGGATACGTACGCCCATATTATTCTAGTGTTTAAAAATGTTCAGCAATAGCCAGCATTCCATGCCTAGAACCGTACAGCCTGCCGTGCCAGAGCATACCCTGTGCATTTCCTGCTGTAACAATCCTTGCTTTAGCGGCTATTTCATAATGCTGTGGCATCACTTGCTAGCGGCCCAGTATTTGTGTTACAGTAATAATTAATACCGGAGACGAGGTTTCTCTAGACAGTTTTAAGCTGGTTCTAGTAAGTGGAATATCAGGCCTCTGCATTGCCTCTTAATAACGATATTCTGCTTTTGATTACTTGTGTGATAGTGAGATGAGATGGTACCTGGGGATTAAATCAAATTTATGCAACCTTCAGCTTGCTAAAAATGCTGGCCTTGTCTAATTGGAGCTAATTTTTGTGCACTGCTCTCCTGTTGTAATGAGTTACTGTTAGCATATTAATTGCGATTGCCACAGACTTTTGTTTTTGTGTAGTTTTCTTCATAGCAGGTTCCGCTGAAGTCTCCAGGTTTCTTTATGGCAGAGAAAGCAACCTGTGGATCTCCAGGGGCTAATGATTTACTAAATGGAGATGTTGCCCATAGCAACCATTTGGACCATTCAGATTCTAGCTGACATTTTCTCGTAGGTAATAGGAAAGTGAGAGCTAGAATTTGCCAAGTATCAACCATGGCTAAGCTGGGATTTGTAGTTTCACAACACCAGGAGTGCCTAAGTTTGCCTACAGCCGCTGTGTGCTCTCAGCATTGTGTCCTTGACAGTCTTTGAACCATGCTGCTTAAACAGACGGCTCTGCCTGGTTTGTTTTTAAAGCACACAAGTGACTGACTTTTATTCTCCTCATTTGGGCAATAATAAATGAGAAGCATTATCAAGGATGTAGGGGATCATTGAATTTGGAAACCCTTGATGTGATTGTTATTGGCGTCATTTTGTTCCTGTAAGTTTCCATCCTCCAGGTCTTGGTAGATTGAAAGCGGTTTTGTTGCAGATGTGGTTATTCGCATTATTACCTCCACTAATCGGATGGATTTAGAGTCCTCTTCATGTGCTGTTCACAAAGCAATCTCCATTATTGTTTCAGTGGAGCTGTGATTGTTACTGGGTTATTAGCATTTGATTTGTTTGTTGTATAGGTTTCATGGAGTGTAGCAAAGAGTTCATCATTATAGTGCGATTCTTGGACCGATCGTTCAGTTATCGAGTGATCAGGCCGATAATTGCTTATACGTCTGGAGTTTAGCGATATTTGATACTGCGCATGCGTAGTATCTTTTTTACGTGATCTACGTATCTCTTCGTTACGTAGATTGCGTATATGCGGTCTTTAAGATGTATACGCAATCTACGAAATGTAAAGATACGTAGATTATGTAAAAAAGATAATGCCCATGCGCAGTATCAAATATCGGTAAACGCCGATATTTAATACGTCCGCTGGTCTGAATCTGGCATTTATTTTAGACCAATTCTGTAAGACGAAAACTACATAACTATGACTATTGAGCACTATACCCAGAGTCTCTTAACTACCGGGGTGCAGCTGTTATAGGACCCAAAGGGAAGGCTTTTCCTACACCCACAGAGATTACGCTGCTTTAGGGGGCCTGGTGAAGCCGCTCTGCTGGTCTCTGTAGTATGAGTGAGTGCAACTTCTGTGCAAACATGTGCTCAATACTGGCGCTCAGTAGACCGTACCTAAACATTATCCTCTGTGCCACACAGACCAATTGTACCAAATCTTTGTCTTTTTACTACGTTTCTTCCCTGTCCTGAAGCTCCTTCCCTATTCTGGGCTCTGCAGAGTAGGATTTATTTGGCCTGTAAATAGTTTAAGGGGTATGGGTTTCCTTCTGTACCACCTTACTTACCCCGGAAAGAACAGTTTTCTCCCAGCCAGTTTCAGCCTGACCCAAACCCTCCCTTCCCCGCAGCCTAACCCTGGAGAGATTATCACCTTTCCCGTGGTCCAGGTCATGCGGTAGCGGCAGTGTTTCCAAATGCCTATACATTTCTCTTGGCTCTATTGGAGCTACATGCTAAGGTTCCTAACACGCACACATTAATTTAGTCAGCAGCCAATAAACCTTTCAGCTTGCAGGAGTGTGGGAGGCAAGTAGAGCACCTGGAGGAAACCCACTCAAACACAGGGGGAACGTACAAACTCCACACAGATACGGCCTAGCTCGGGAATCGAACTCTTGACCTCGGCATCAAGACATTTAAAGTAGGGTGCATTATGTGTGAGTGCAAATAACTCACATGTACAGCTCCATGTACAGAATTTAGGATTGCTGATTCCATACATTACCCTCCTTAATTCTGGATTGAGCCCTATATTGTAGTGCAAAATGTCTAGTTTGTATTGTTTGTTTTTTGCTTTGCTTCTTAAGAATTTCTTTGTAGGACTTACCCATCAGAATATTCTGTGCAGCAAAAGATGTTTTTTATTGCCCTTTAAAATAAAAAAAAATATATATATTTTTTTTATTATTATTTTGCTTTTGACTCCATCAAGCCGTGTATCGGGAATTGACCCCCGGATGTGTGCCTATATACCGGAGTGGACTATGTCGGTTTGCACTTTCTGTTACTAATAACTTTTTGATGCAAAGCTCTTCAAATGCCAGGGAGACATTTCAGAACATAACTGCGTCTGTGATTGTAGCGCCTTTTGTATCTGTGCAGTTATTGCTTTGGTTGCTGGGATGTTTGCAGCAATAAGGATACACTTCTTTGTCTCTATTTTTTTATTTTTGTTTATTTTTTATATTAAGTTTTTTTTTTTTGTTCTTGTTTTCTCCGTTGTTGAATTTGCAGCAGAACACTGAACCTCTGCAGAAAATAAACTACAGTCTAGTACTAAACTTTCTATATGTAGTATTTTCCTTTTATGTTATACTGTATCTTATATATTTATGTTTTTTTGTGTTTTTTTAATTTATTTCTTAACCTCCGCTCACTTTAAAAACATTGGTTGCTCCTTTTTTCATTCACAATGTGTTTATTGTAGAGTGTCTTTATTTGTGGCCTGGAGGGGCTTTGAGTGTGTGCAAGTATTGGTGTAGACCATGTCCTGTGCTGAAGTATTAATGTGTATTGAGGATGCCATGTAAAGGGTGGTTATTGGCGCTCTTTACAATTCTCACATGTAGTGTGGGTGTTAGAGGTGATTGCCTGGGGTGCAGTGTTAGTCATTTGTGCTGTGTACGCAGGGTAAACACTAAGCTTCATTTAAAATTCTCTGTTTAGCTCAGTTGTTTCTCTTAAATTTGGAAATAATCAAAGATCGAACAAAGATAATTCTGTTTTGTAGGAATTGAATAATTGTGTTTCTGAGGTCTCTGCCGCTTAGATTGTGTAGGGTAACACCGGATTTTAGCGTGCAGCTATTTTTTGTAAAACACCTGGGGGCAGGTTGGAATTAATATGGTGGCATGTCCTGGACTTGGTTTGTGGCAGACATTTTTTTTATTACTGATGAACACCAGAATAAAGAAAACATGGTGAAATTGTAAATACAAACATTGTATTTGTAAACTTTGTTTATAGTTCTTTTAACCATGATATGGAAATATTCAGAGATTAAGGGCCAGATTTACTAAGCTGCAGGTTTGGAAAAGTGGAGATGTTGCCCATAGCAACCAATCAGATTCTAGTTGACGTCCTCTGATATGTAATAGGAAATTAACAGCTAGAATCTAATTGATTGCTATGGGCAACATCTTTTCCAAACCTGCAGCTTAGTGAATTTGGGCCTGATCCAAACCTAAGCTCGCATGCGAGCTAACACTGATCGTAAGCGTAAAAACGCACTGCGCATGTGCATAGTGCCAACTTCCGGTCGTACCAAAGACCTTTTCGTAGCGGCGATTCTTCTCCGTATTGTTTGCGTTTTTTCCGACGACGGGGCATGTTTATAGTACGAAGTTAGTACGGACGCTGGAGTTAAGGAACGTATGTGGAGGGAGCCATTTAAATTGTACAGTATGGGCGTGCTAAGCGTCGTTAATACGCAATGAACGTACGGACGGCCGCAGGAACGAACACAAATGTTAGGGTAGGGTTTGCCGAGCGTATGGATGCTAAAGTAGGCACGAGCAAGGGGAGTACCTATTGCCGTGCATCGGTGGTACGTTCGGTGATAATACGTTACGCACACCAGCGTAGGTCTGGATCAGGCCCTATGACACCAAAATCTACCTCAACTCTCCAAAACTCTCCAAGTCCCAGCTCTCTGAGTTGTCCTTCTGCCATCTGTAATCTCTTTATGGATGTCCCAGTATTTCCTTTAAGCTTAACATGGAAAAAACATATTTACTCTCTCAATCCTGCCACATCCACCTCCGTAATATTGCTTGAATTAGTCACTAAGCACTAATGCCACCAAAACATCATCCACTCCCTGATCAACTGCCACCTTGTCTATTGCAATCTCCTCCTTTTCTGTCTTTCCTTTACCCACCTTGCTACCCTTAAGTCTATACTGAATAGTGACATGAGATTAATATTCTTCTATCAAAGTCCTCTTCTGCATCCCCATTCCCCTCTCTGCCATGCAGCTGTACTGGCTCCTCATCTGCAGCAGAATACCTTTCAAACTCCTTACCTACAAAGCCATCTGCAGCTTTTCCACTCCTTAACTCTACTTCCTCATCTCCAATCACTCTTCCTCTCACTCTGCAGTTGACATATGATAATCATCTCACTTTCCATCTGATCAATGCCTCTCAGCTCCACAAACAAGAATGACCATCCTCAATCTACCAGGTTATCCCCTAGCTTGTGGAATTTCAAACAGTTCCTTTAAAATTAATAAACCACAAATGGCAGAGTGCCCACTCTCATACCATACAGCCAGACACACCTTAACTATAAATGACAATGGAAACATTTGCTGTGTTTAAAAAAGGGAACATGTTTATTATTTGGGGCCGAATTAGAAACTGATGACTAAATAATTTTGTCATCCAGATAGCAGATGGGGGAGGGGGGTCACCATTTACCTTCAAACCACAAAGTTTAACCTCCTTTAAACTTGACACCCCTGGTCTTCCAACAAGAACACTCAACACATTCATAACTGCTCACCCCAGCACCAGGAAGTTGGGAAACTTAAGGACCCAACCACTAGGGTATGATGTCCTCGTATTATGGGTTGTAATATTGCCAGACCGATCCTCCTTTTTCACAATTCCTCAATATGCAAAAACACCATTGTTGACCTCCGAATGGCTTCCAACCAACCATGCACCATCTAGATAAAAGAAACAATTAAAAATGTAATACTACATAAACTTTATGGGAGGGAGGAAGATTCTATGATAAAGACACCTGACTTTCTGACCACTAACCCTTAAGTAACCTCTCTAACCCCACCCTTACCCTTAGACTAGCCCTCCCTCTTAGCTGTCAACAACTCAGACACTAGCCCTGTCCTTCTGATGAGTGGAAAACCTTCCTGACATTTATGACCCTGCAGTCCTGATGTCAATTTTGAGACATCACTTGTACCAACCACCCTGTATGTTGTGTTTTATGTTTACTCGATGTTCATGTGACAAAGTATATGTACCAATATATGTATGTTTATATACAGCAGTTTTTATATGTTTTTTTAAGGATGATAGTAATAAAATTGTTATTTATTAAACTAGTGCCGTTTTCTTTGTGGATTATACAAGCCATACATATATTAATATTTTTAACATAGAAACATAGAAAGTGATGGCAGATAAGAGCCACATGGCCCATCTAGTCTGCCAATTTGTTTATTCAAAACTATACTGACCCTAGACCCTATTTACCCTCAATTTGGTTTACAATTTAGGATACCCTTATATTTATCCCAAGCATGTTTAAATTGTTCTACTGTGTTGCAGTG
>WWET01001710.1:155176-174101 GCA_011038615.1 Limnodynastes dumerilii | reverse complement strand
TTACGATAAGTGTAAGGGGTTCCGAAACCAAGATATAATCCAGACGGGAGAGGATACCATACGCTGCAGACAAACAAGTATATTCCCGTAATGTAGGATGACGGGTGCGCCACACGTCCAATAGTTGGAGGTGATTGGCAAATTGGGTTACTCCTAAGGAGGGCAGTCTCCTCACTCTTCCTAAAATCACCTGTCTATCAAGTGTATGTGACGCCACCAAATTAAAATCCCCCCCACAATAATAGAGCTATCTACTTTACCCAGTAGTAACCTAATGAGAGCCAAGAAAAATTCCTTATTATATGAGTTTGGGGCATAAAGATTGCAGATGACAAATTTTTTGTCATAAATGGTAGCCTCAATAATCTGATACCGGCCTTCACTATCGGAAATCTGAGAGTGCAAAGTAAAAGGTATACAGTTACGAACTAGGATGGAGACCCCTCGTGCTTTGGAGGAGTACGTAGCCGAAGCAACCACCCTGAACCCATGCGAGTTCAATTTCAAGAGTTCCCCTGCCAGAAGGTGAGTCTCCTGAAGCATAATCAAATCAACCTTTTGTTTTTTAAGGTATGCTAACATCCGTTTTCTTTTGATGGGGGAATTTATTCCTCCAATATTCCAGGAGCCTATCTTTAAACTAACCATTTATGTTGTAAGATCCCTATGTGTATTTCTATACAGCCCCGAAAGGCTAGAGTGACCAGGCGTTAAACATAGTAAGGCTGGAGTGGTACAGACGTCCCAGAAAATATCTATGCTAATAATGTCATAAGGACAATGGCAACAGGTAGCCCGAAGATTCATTTCGGCATCGGAGATATCAAAGTAAAAATAAACAGCAAAAAGCAAATAAAAACATACATAGAAAACCAAACACAGCATAAACTGACAATTGTACATTAAACTGTAATAGAGTCGGCGTAAATGAACACCAACATATGTAAGTATAAAGAACAGAGAGCGAATCCTCTCTAGAGTATAATTTGCCATATGAGACTTCCGTGAAACTGAGCCCCACCCCCTTAAACTAAATAGGCCTACAAGAGCCCTACCGCTATAAACAGACCACACCGCGGGTCTATACAAGAACTTTCTACCCTCCTTAAATTCCCTGTTTCTTTAAATACAAATCGTAAAAGAATTTAAGGCTAAGACAGATGGAGAAACAACAAGAAATATGATACACATCTCAATAGGCAGACAGCAACTTAGCCTGAAATGTCCATGGTATCAGAAGCCGCTACAGGTAAGTCCTCGTCTAGGAAAGTCTTGGCATCTTGGACTCTGAGGAAATCTTTGATCTTTGCCCATAAAGATCCGCAGCCGCGCAGGGTAAATCAGCGCAAACTTTCTTCCCCGCTTGACTAGTTCGGAGCAGACCCCGGAGAACTCACGGCGTGCCCTGGTGATTTCAGAGGAGTAGTCTTGGAACATGCGAAGCTTGTGGCCCTCCCAGACGAGTGATCCCAAACGCTTGCTTGCTGCCCATAGTGCCATCTTATGAATGTAATTAAGGCACCTAAAAATCACTGGACGAGGTCGGTCTTGAGGATGATCCCGGGGTGGGCCCAGTCTGTGTGCCCGTTCTATGACCAGGTTGTCGCAGGTTTTGGTAGCCTGCAGAAGTGATGGTAATGTAGTGGTCAGAAATTCCAGGAGCAATGGGCCTTTTATCGATTCAGGGAGACCAATTAGTCTCAAGTTGTTGCGCCTGGACCTGTTTTCCAAGTCATCTATTTTATACCAGAGTTCACACTGTTCTTTGGTTAGCTGGGAGACTTTTTTCTTCAAGTTGGCGACATCTTCACAATTCTCCCCCGTCCTTTGCTCCACTAGCGTGACTCTCTGAGATAGCTGCTGTATATCAGTCTTCAGACTCTGGACTGCTGCAGTAAACTGATCTGCCTGTGCTTGCAGCAGAGGGGCCATAGTGTCATTTATGGCCTTCACCATATCTGCATATAAAACTGGTGAGGAGACTGGAGATCTTGGAGACCCCTGCATGGAGTCACTGTTGCCCTCCTTTGTTGGGGAGGCGTTTTTATTGGGCTGAACAGCTGTAGTGGTGCTAGCAGGGGACACAGACTTGAGTGCTGCATCTCCCTCACTGTGTCCTGCTCCGGGCGCCATTTTGGATGCGCCACGTTGCTGCAGCTCCCCGCGCTGTCTATTTACTTTTGCCGGCATCGCGGTGAGCAGGTACCTTTCCATGTACCTCTCAGAACTCCGGACGGCAGTAGCGTAGCGCCGATCAGCTGGTGGACCCGCGGGCAGCGGCGATTAGGTGTCCTAAGGGAGGGTGAGTGACTGGGAGCTCAGAAACCCGCAGCCATGCGAGCGCCCGCCGGAACCGGAAGTCGACTGTAAACAGTGTTAGGAGAGATGAGAGGAATGGAAGCAGAGACAAAAAAAACCAGAGGCAGGTACCAGGGGTGTGGATAGTGAGCAAGGCATGAGAGAAGAGGGGACTACGTGAATGAGAATACAATCTAGAGGTGGGGACAGGCATTCAGGGGTGACAAATGTAGCGAGTCAGTGTGAGGGGGCATTTGTCTCGAGAGGGATGAGGAATACGAGATATAAGGTCATTTTTGCAACATTCATGCACTCAACAACATTAGGTCGACAGTGTATGAATGTCTACAAAAATGTAGTATCAATATACCAACCTTAGTGCTGTCCACAGTGAATAGTCAGACAAAATAACACTTACACTAACGCTACACCAATTGCACCACAGCCACAGCCTAACCTTAACCGTCCTTTAACTGCAACCTAACGTTTACCACTCCCTCACCATAGCTTAACCCTACACTATTCCTAACCCTTCTCTATCCTAATACTCATAGTAAAATGACATTTATTATAATACTAACCTGTCCATGTAACATTGAGTGTCCAACAGGCATGCTTGATAGCGATGAAGTGTTGATCAGACGTCACAGTCCAATGAAGAATAGTCGGCCCAGCCTCATTGTCAATCCGGCATCCTCTGATCTAGCAGTGTTGACTGGTACATTACACGTGACCTTAGAGAGGACAGTGAGTGGGCTTTAATGGAGGTATAAGTTATAAGAGCACATCTGAAGCCATGTATAGGGGCCCATTGCAGCTAAGGACTGAGTGGAAGGACAGATGTAACAAGAAATAACTGATAAACCATAAAATGAACAATTTTTGAAGATCAAGGGCCAGATTTACTAAGCCGCGTGTGGAAAAGTGGAGATGTTGCCCATAGCAACCTGATTCTAGCTCTCACTTTCCTATTGCATACTACAGAATTTAAGCTAGCATCTGATTGGTTGCTATAGGCAACATTTCCATTTTTCCACCCGCAGCTTAGTAAATCTGACCCTAAGTATCAACTAAACTAAGGTCTCCTCCTGGTTCTTAGTGAGGGCAACGTCACACAGTCTTATCCAGGGCTGTAAAAATGGAGACTTTTAGGGATACAGGTGGGTGTTGAGTCGGAGCAGAGTGACTCATAGGCATCCCCTGTGTGTCTTGTCGGCGGTCCCGCGGTGCTCCGGCAGCTGATTGCTGCGAGTGCCTGTACCTGGGCGGAGTGGCGCGAGGAGAGGCTCTCTGGCAGTGAGGACGGTGCGGTGCGGCGCGGGAGACAGCCAGCGGGGACGCATTGGAGCTTCACCATCCGGACCATAAGTGAGGGGGGTCCCCCTGGCACGGTTTGACGGGCCTGGCTGGTCTTGGGACATTTGGCGCGAAGGGGAGCTGACATCCCGGCGCCATCTTTGCACTGTTGTCAAGCGGTGGTGAGCAGCACTTCCTCTCCTGTCCCCAGCTGCAAGTAGGTGCTCTTGGCGTGGTTAGCCTCCGTGCTGCACAGGCTATAAGGCTCTGGAGGACATAACATCAGCCTGTCAGCAGGTGTTCTCTGCTACCCTGCTCTGGCTGCCTAATTGTTCTGTGCACAGGGGGTCTTATGAATCAACATAGGCCCTGAACAGGAGCACTGTTATCTACTGTTTCTGGCTGCATCTGTATTATCCATCTTATCTACACATTGGGAAGCCTGACATTCTTTTGCTGTTGCTTTCCTCTACAGTGGTGGCTGTACAAATGGGCTGCTTACTGTCATGCCATCTGCCTGTTTGCTACCCATCTGAGCGCTCGCTGGGCCTGTGGAATTACAGAGATCAGTTATCTGGTGTGGCGGCTTGCAGTGCTCCTGTGGCATCATTTAATCTACGTCACAGCAGCTGACTGCTTATCTGGACCAGGTCCACTTCTGCACCCTCCCCCAGGAGTCAGTGGATTTCTTGGATGCTCGCTTTTCGGTTCAGGAACCGGAGGGAGTCATCGGCTCCTTCCCTAACCGTAAGGCCCCCGGTGTGGACGGCATTCCGGTGGAGATTTATAAAACTCTTTCGTGGAGGTTTATAAAACTTTCTCCCAATTTCTTGCCCCTCAATTATTAACCCACTTTAACGAATTCTTTGAGTTAGGGGAACTCCCTCCCTCCATGCTGGAGGCGCTTATAGTCATCCCAAAGCCCGATAAGGACCCCATGTACCCGGAGTCCTACCGCCCAATCTCCCTCCTTTCATCTGACGTGAAAATTCTTGCCAAACTGCTTTATGCCAGGTAAATCCACTACCATAAACCTCCGCCGACTCTTTGGCCATATTCAATTGACGGACGAATCTACACCTGGGGCCGCGGTTTTGTCCCTTGATGCTGCGAAGGCATTTGACTCGGTCGAATGGCCTTACTTGTGGGAGGTGCTCCGTAGGTTTGGCTTTGGTGAGTGGTTCATAGGGTGGGTTCATTTGCTCTACTCTGCTCCGGCGGCCAGGATTTGCGTAAATGGACACACATCTGATTCTTTTCCCCTGAAACGAGGCACGAGACAGGGCTGCCCATTGTCGCCGGCTCTTTTTGCGCTGGCTATTGAGCCGCTGGCGTGTCTTATTCGCGCTAGTTCACGTATAGAAGGTCTCTCTGCTGGGGGGTCGGTGGATAAAATTGCCATGTACGCGGATGATATTCTGCTATTTCTCTCCGACGCGGGTAGGGATATGGATGGCCTGCTCAGTATGGTAGATTCGTATGGGGTGTACTCAGGTCTCAGGATCAACTGGACCAAGTCTCACATATTTCCTCTGGGTTGCCTTGACCCCTCTAGGGAGCCTGCAAGGGGACCTCTGCAGTGGACCAACCGCTTTAAGTATCTGGGTATTTGGGTTTCTCATAGTGCTGCGGAGTTTGTTTCGCTTAACTTGCTCCCGATAGATGCACAATTTAAAAGTAAATTCCCCATGTGGCATAGGCTCCCATTGACCGTTACTAGCAGAATAAACCTAGTAAAAATGGTTATTCAACCCAAGTATTTGTATGTGCTGCAGCACTCTCCAGTCTATATTCCCCGTAAAGTATTTACAGCATTGAATGGCCTGCTCTCATCCTTTATATGGGTGGGACGAAAACCAAAGCTGAAAATTGCAACTCTTTGTCAACCGAAGTCCGGAGGGGGGTTGGATTTGCCCCATTTTAGAAACTATTACTTAGCCGTGCAGCTGACGCACCTAATAACGTGGGTCAATGGTTCGGGTCCTGGTGGTCTGGCGAGCGCCTTGGTCAAACGAGGTTCCCCGCGACGCACCCCTTTACAAACACTACTGGTAGCCAGGGTTGGGGCCTCAGACTGTCTGTTAGTTAGATAGGCGGTGGAGGTGTGGAGGCAGGCTGGGCAGATCTTGGGGGGTGAGGTTATTGATTTAGAGGTCCCATTATGGCGTAATAAAAATTACACTGAAATTCTCTCTCTCCGGGTCCATAACATTTGGTCAGTCTCTCCCTTACAAACCTTGGGGCAGGTATACTTGAATGGGGTGATGAAGTCCTTTTCTCAGCTGAGGGAGGAGTTTGGTTTCCAGCTTCCAATTTCTTTGCGTATCTGCAGCTCCGGCACGCCTTGGCCTCGCAGTTTAGAGGGGGGGGGCGGTCCTTGGGGACTCTCCTAATAAGCTGTTATTGAAGGATTTGGGGCAACACGGGGCCATATCCTATATTTATAGCACTCTCAATGAGGGGCTCACCCTTAGTTCTATGGAAGAGTTGCGTCATAAATGGACTGAGAATGTTGGCGTGTTGGAGGATGATGATTGGGGGATGTACGAGGGAGGCTATGACATGCCTGCGCTTCCAGCAAATCCATTTTTATGTCCTTCATAGGGTCTACTTTACTCCTCTGAGTATGCATAGGCTTGGTCTGCGTGCCTCGTCTAGTTGTCCAAAGTGTGGTGCGCTTGAGGCGGACTTCTGGCACTTGTTATGGGCCTGCCCACGTATACTGGACTTCTGGGAAAGGGTTTGGTCGTGTGTTAGGGATACAGAGGCAGGTCTTCCACCTATCGACCCTCTCCTTGTGCTATTTGGGGTTAATTTAGAAGAAATTTGCAATAAAATTATATATCGCTATATACTTAATCTCTCAACATTGGCCAAGGTTGTTATTGCCAGACTGTGGTTAAGCCCGGACCCCACTAGATTGCAGAGTTGGATTGCCCTAGTTAATGAAACCATTGGCCACGAGAGGTATTTATATACACAACGTAAAGCCTTGCACAAATATCACAAAATATGGACAAGATGGTGTGAATCCCCCTATGGGGTGGGACTGGAGCCACCTGACTCTCCTATGTAAATGTAGTTGAGCGGGTATTGTAGGAATAGAGCGATCTTGCGGTCTTGGATGGCTGCCCCTCCACCTTAACTCCCCCCTGACGCAACATTCGGCTGACTAGATATAACTGTTGTCCAGTGTTGATAGCTGAAGGAAGCTAACGTTAGCTCCTGGTCCTTAGAGATAAACTGTTACTTAAATGTTTAAATGCATTTAACGCTAATGTACGATTTGCACTTATGTTACCACTGTATCGTTTTTACCTGTAGGCTGCTTACTTAGGTGGCTGTCTACAGTTGTCTGTGCATACATTGCGAAGGTGTATAATGTATGTGCCTGATCCTGTTGTTATTATATCTTAATCTCTGTTGGCCCGTGTGTCAGGCTGGGCAGGGCTCGTTGGCCCTCTGGCAGTGCCTCCAGGGGGGGGAGGTATTTTGTTTTGTTTTTCTTGTTTTGTATGTTTGATTTGTTTTGTATGTCTTGAAAAATCAATAAAAGACTACTGAATTAAAAAAAAAAAATAGAAACTCCAGAACTGAAACATTATTTTGTTAATGTAGTAATACAATTTTGAAAATATGCAAATATGCCTTACCTTGGCTACACCAGAGACATCATTTTCTGGTTGCCAGGAATATTGTATAGTGCACACACAACAAAGTGATTATTGTGGCTATCACCACACCACCTTGTGCCAAACATTTTAAGAATTCTGAGCAATCTGATTATTGGGTGGCAGCAATCTTGGACCATTTTGTCAGCATGCAGTTTTAGAAATTTAGGGGCTGATTCAGAGTTGCACTTCCACCTTTTATTAGGTCCAAGTGTAGACAAATAGTTTATCCGTGCCTTTTCTCTTCTGCACAGAGGCCTCCAGCCAATCCATACAAAATACTTGGAAAAGTTTATGATGGAACATTTGTAGTGTTGGAGGGGAGGCCTGAATCCATTGTTGCATAATACACTTCTTAGCCACTGCTGATACTATTAGTAGCAATTTTCTGCTCCCTTTTGTAAATTTTAATGTTGGATCGGGTATACCCAGGATAGCCCAAAGTGGCGATAGAGGAGCGTATTCAATCAGGTGGGTAGATACATATGATTGTATCAGTGTCCAGAAGTGCCTTATGCGTGGACATTCCCATAGACAGTGGTAAAGGGAAGCCTCTAGGGTTCCACATTTGGGGCAGGCACTGGAGTCTGAGAGGCCCATTTTATATCTACGCTTTGGGGACAGGTAACTTCTGTGATAGATATTTAAGAATAATTCCTTATATCCACTGGCTGGCATGACCCTACACAAATACAAGAGGGCTTGGCTCATGTCGTCAACAGTTAGGTCTGGGAATATTGCGGACCATGGGTGTGTATCACAGTTCTGGTTAATGTACAAACAACGATTTAAAAGTTTATAATATTTTGAGATGGCTCCTTTACTATTGGTGGATTTGACCAGTTCCCTATCCAATTCGTTCTGCCAATCATTTGGAGACAGTGACTCCGTTATTTGGCGGGCATAATGTAATGCCTGATATGCATAAAAGGTCTGTGAAACTGGTAAATTATTATTGGATAGGAAGTTCACTACAGATAAGGGGGATTGGTGTCGTATTTCAACCAAGTTCCGTACACTTTCCACACCCCTAGATTCCCAATGGGAGAATGGGAATGCTGCCTGGCCCCCCTGGAAGGCTGGGTTACGCATCAGGCGTTGGAATAAGGAAGATTTAAATGCAAGTTTGCTCTTTTTTTGCACCGCCCTCCAGGTGGACCACGCCACCATCAGCAATGGATTATTTAGTGTCTCCCTCGCCATATCAGCACGTGGGGAGTGCAGGAAGTTAACCAAGTCAATTTCTGGGATAAGTGATTGATCCATTACCCTGTTAGTAAAATTCTGCGAGTTATTTAACCAGTCTTTTATAATTTGTAAATTACTGGCGTAGCTATATTGCTGCAGATTGGGGAAATTTATACCCCCTACCTCCGCCCCTTGTTGTAATTTAAATGAACTTATTCTAGGAGGTTTCTTTTGCCAAATAAATTTAAATTTAATCTTTTTTCATCTTTCCCCTGTAGTGTGAGAGGTAGCAACTGAAGTGAGTATAGGAGTCTGGGGAAACTTATCATTTTTATGAGCGCTGCCCTACCGAGATATGAAAGAGGTAAGTCTCTCCAGCCCTCAAGCTCCATCTCAATTTTCCTAATTATTGGTTGCAGGTTTATGTCGTATAAATTAGACATGTCTTTTGGGATGTGCACCCCCAGGTATTTTATTGACTGTTTGGCCCATTGCAATTGATATTGTGTACTCCATGGGGGGGACGTCTGCTCACCAAGCAGCATAGCTACAGATTTGTCCTGATTAATTGAGAAACCAGAGATGCTTCCAAAGCATCTAATAGTGTCAAAAATCAGGGGTAGAGATGTTTGTGGGTTAGATATATACAACAAAAGGTCATCCGCAAATGCAGTGATTTTTGTGTTGATGCTACCCATTTGTATGCCCTGGAAGCCTGTGTTATTTTGAAGCAGCCGTAGTAGGGGATCTAAAGCCAGATTACAAAAAAGCGGTGAAAGAGGGCAACCCTGACGGGTCCCTCTGGTCATCTGAATAGGGTGGCTCAGTTCTCCATTAATGGACAACCGTGTCTCCGGGGAATGATATAAGAATTGGACAAACTGTGTGAACCTACTACCAAATGCTCTAGTCTCGAATACTCGATACAGGTGTAGCCATGAGACTTTGTCAAAGGCTTTTTCTGCATCGAGGCTTAACAGTATCTCCGGTGTCGCGACAGCCCTACGTTGAAATGCTGTTATTGTAGCAGCGATTGCTGCCCTGATACCCTTGATCGAATGTCTACCTTGGGTAAAGCCTAGCTGATGTGTTGTTAGTAATGTTGGTAGTATAGCCTGTAATCTGTTTGCCATTAGTTTGGCTAGGATCTTATAGTCTTGATTGAGTAGGGTGATGGGGCGATATGATGTCACGTGTACTGGATCTTTACCTGGCTTAGCTAGTAATATTGTGTGCGCCTCATTAAAGCGGGGGCATATCGTGTTGCCTTGGTGGATTTCTTGAAAGAGTGAGGTAAGTATTGGAGTTATATTGGGTTGTAAGGATATTGTTTGCTTGACCTCTCTCTCTGAAATTGGGGCATTAAGGAATTCTTGCTACGCCGACGACAATCGAGGGAGCTTTGCCTCTTCTAAGAGCTTATAGTGTAAGTGTCTGTTGTCCGGGACAGCTGTGTAGTGTTCAGTGTAGTATCGATGAAATTCAGCTATAATTGCATTGGTATTGGTAGTTATGATGGATGAGGATCTCTCACGCAGTGACAAAATATAGTTTCTACTTCGGGGTGGTCTAGTGAGGTTAGCTAATAACTTACCGGATTTGTTACCCCATCTGTAGAATTTGTTTTTGCCATAGTCTAGTTTTGATTGGGTATGGGCTTTGAGAAAGCTCTCTAGAGTTTCCTTAATAGTGGTGTAATTGCTAAGCGTGTGTTCTGAGGGTGTACGCAAATGGATCTCTAGAGCCTGTTGCATGGTGTTGAGCAAAAGGGTGTATTTGATTTTATATTCCCTGTTCTTGTTTGCTAGAAACGATATAATATGTCCCCTAAGAACCGCCTTTGCAGTATTCCACATGAGGGCCGTGTCTTCCCAATGTTCTATGTTATCATCCGTGAATTCCATCCACTTTGCAGCGAGGAATTCACGGAAGTCTTCCGATTTGTAAAGATAGGAGGGAAACCTCCATGGGATATAGGATGGTTTTGGCTGTGTCAGTCGGATGGATACTGAAACTGGTGCATGATCCGAGATCACTATGTCTGCTACGGTCGCTTTTTTCACCTTAGAAAACAAATGGGTAGCTATAAGCAGATAATCAATTCTGGAAAACGTGTCGTGTGCCCGAGAGTGATGAGTATATGACCTATCTTTGGCATTGAGAATCCTCCAAGGGTCTATGAGGGAGTGAGTGGCACAGAATTTAGCAATGGAATATGATTCTAGAGTGGTACTCTGTGTACCTTGGACAGATAACCGCATTGAAGTCTCCACCCAAGATCAGATTAGGCATGTCCCGCTGTAGGAGGTAAGTGGAAAATGTTTTCTAAAAAGCATTATTGGGGGCCGAAGGAGCATATATATTTACTTAGGTGTAGTGTTCCATTCCTATTGAGATTCTCAGGATTATAAATCTACCCTCTGGGTCTAAAATTTTATCCGTAATAGACTACTGGAGATTTTTATGTAACAAAATCGCCACTCCCCGTTTGTTAGACGAGTAAGATGCTGCACAACACTCTGCGATCCAGGGGCTTTTCAACTTGGGTGCCCCTGCAGCTCGCCAGTGCGTTTCTTGTAAGAATACTATGCTTGGTTTTAGCGATTTTAAATGATTGAGAACCCGCTTACGCTTGATTGTGCTATTAAGACCACATACATTCCATGAGATTATATTTAAGTCAGCATTTACAGATTTAGGTTGGCTCATTTTCACAGCCATTAGGAGGTTTTAGGGGGTAGATGAAATAAACCAGGTATTCCCAACAAATCCCATGATGCTACAGAGGACATTGGCATGAGTATTATAAAATAGGTGATTTGTTGACCCACGGAGGATCTCTTTCCCCGTGCTAGTACATATTCAAGACATTGTAGTATAAGGCATGTATTTACCGAATTTATGTTGTGCAATTCTCCATCGAAACTCCATTTTGTACTTTACCTCCTGATAACCATTGTTTCCTGCCCCCGCCAGGGTGCAGAGGAAACAGAACAAAACTAAACAATCAATAACATATAACTGAACAGATTTTAACGTTATAAGTAAGCCCCCCCGCCTAGCGGTGGGGGAACCCAATGTCTACAACGGCAACCGAACAGTGCCCTGAGAGTTGGAGGGCGACCTGTATAGCGGGTCACCTGGCAGAGAGAGATTCTGGATGAAGGTACGGGCAAAGAAGTGAACCCGCCCCTCATGGTGAATACGCAGCTTAGCTGGGAACAATAGGGCAAATTTCACTTGGTGCTCATATAAGCATCTACATAGGGGAGCAAGCTCCCTTCTCTTTTGGGAAACTTCCGCTGAGAAATCTTGGAATACCAAGACCTTGGAAGACTGTATGGTCAAGCCACCTGATTTGCGGTAGGCTTGGAGAATGTTCTCCTTGTCCCTGAAATTGAGAAACCTAGCAATTACTGCTCTTGGTCTATCCCCATTATTCCCACGCTCCGGCCCTAGTCTGTGCGCCCTTTCCACAACCACCCTCCCCAAGTCGTCCCGTAGATTCAAGGCAACAATTAGGTCATTTTGCAAGATGTCAAGAAGGTCAGGACCTTTAATCGATTCTGGTATCCCGACAAATCTCAAATTGTTCCGCCTGTGGCGGTTTTCCAGGTCGTCAATCTTGTTCAATAAGAACGTGATTGTGGATTTTTGAGACAAGATCAAGTTCTGCGAAGATGTCGAGACATCGCTGACCCTTTGTTCCAGGGTGACAATTTTTTTCTCATTAGATTCAATCCTTGCCACCATGGAAGAAAGATTATTTTGGAATGCTTCTAGACGTTGATCAATGAGGGGTAGTAGGATTAGTGAATTTCTTTTGCCGCCGCAGAAGCTGACGGCGCGTCAATACGACTCGGGGAAGGCTGTGATGAGTTTTCCTCTTGCGGGGGCAAGACCGGGGAAGGGGGCGAGGAGGACAAGGGAGGACTCATCTTTTGGGAGCGCGGGGGTAGCGAAGTTGTTTTAGATTTACCCATATTTTCCAGGTTCCCTTTTTCCAAATATCTCTTCATGCCAGAGTGTAAAATGTCTAAAGACCAGGGGTAGGTCGCCCTATTTCCACTGGATTACATTAGGGATCACTAGTAATGCTGTCAAAAAATGATATTTACTCCCTTACTGTCCCTCTCCAGCTAAGCCCTAAGACAGATTGTAGGTTATGATATAAAATAGAATACCTTATAACGAGTTGGAAACGTAGGAAGTGTAGACTCTAACTTTTTTAACAGACCAATGAAGTGATCTACATTGAGATAGTAGACTGTGTCGTGTAAGATAAAAGCTACTAGTAAGCTGCCTAGGACTTATATTCCCTTTCTTGCTGTCCTTCTCGAGCTAGGCCCTGGGATAGATTGTAGGTTATGATACAGAATAAAATACCTTGTAGCGTACTGGAAATGTAAAAAATGCAGCCTCTAAATGTTTTTAACAGATCAATGAGGTGAGCTACACTTAGGTGATAAACTGTATCGTATAAGATAAAGGATACCAGTCCTTTAGATATATCAAGTCCACCGAGAGGGTACCACCCAATTGGGTATCACGGTTTCCAGGTTTACCCGCAGGAACTTCAGTGAAGTTCAGCTTGTAGTAGCCTGTTTCTTCACCCCAGTATGGTTACAGTCCCGGGTTCAGCGGTAACCAGGTCTAGGGGGACTGAGCTGGCATTCACCCCTCCAGGGCCCGAAAAGATTCTGGCAGGACAGCCCAAATTTGCCCAAAACTATTAGCCAGTCCGAGTTTAATTGGGGTTAGACCAGGGACTCTATGGGCCCTGTGTCCTCTGCGATGTATTACTCAGGTCCTGGGGTCACCAGTGTGCATCAGGATTATGCTGGCTTGGAATACCAATTATGTAGAGTATGCTGATCAGTGGGCTTGCCTCTAGCGGCCCCTTGTGGGGGAGTCCAGGTTTGCACGCCTCTCCTCTCTCCAGTGAGTTATGGTCCTGCTGTAGTGTCCTGAAATGGTTTCAGTTGCGTAAGGGAAGGGCTTCAAGGTAGTATGATCCCAAGAGGTTATGCAAGTCCCGTCACTTATGCAGCACTATTATATATGTTAGTTATATAACTGCTAGCATCAGCAGCAGACCCTGGTCTCGTCAATGCCGTTAAACACAGTGAGTCACCCCAGTCTGGGACAGATGACCTGCAGCGGGATCAGGCCCTATTTAATACAGCAAGGTGGCAGCAGATCAAAGGGTAGGACAGCGTACACACAGCTTGGGAGACTGTAGCTATGTTGAAGGCTCAGGGATGACTGCAGCGCCTGGTCACTTCTTGTGGGAGGCAGGGGAGCAAGCAGGTCTCACCTTTCACTGTTCCCCCAGAGGTTTGAGTAGCAATCTGGAGTCCTGTGCAAAGAGGGGCACCGGGAGTCTCAAGCGATGACCGCTGGCAGTGGTGTAGGGTAAGCTGCGGTGACAGCGCTCACAAGTCGGCTAGCTGGAGGAGGACACAATCCTAATCTCCTGCTGCAGAGAACGCTGCTTCACAGGAGCTGTACGGAGGTGCTGGAGGATGAGCTCTGGCGGCGCTTGTCTCCAGGCACCGCTACCATCGACCGATGCCATGAGTGCCTCTGGTCCGCAGGGTGTGGAAGCAGGGCGCCCAGTCAAGGTCCTGTCCAGTCCCTCCTCGGGTCAGCAGATTTTGTAGAGGGCCTCTGGCAGCGCATGTGGTAATGGCCGCGACCCGGCGCCTGCGATACTGGCAGGCTTGGCTTCCAGTGTTTATTTGAGGGGAGCCAGGGAAGTTCTCCCGTTTGCCTGCCCTTATCCTCCGTTGATGTTGGGTAAGGATTAAGCCCCTTATTAGTCAGATGAAGATGGATTCTGAAGGGGTATGGAGGAGCGCTCTAAAAAGCGGCCATCTTGCTGGGCGCGTGCGCCGGAAGCCGCTCAAATCTATTTTATAGAATAAACATAAAACTATGCAGTATTTTAGTTCTACGTGTAACACCCCTTACTTTGAAAAAAGGTTTAGCCGAGCTGTACACTTCCACCTAAAAAAAAAAGGTGTAAGTGCAACTCTGAATCAGCCCCTTAAAGATTAGGCAAGTCAGCAGAAATCAAATCTGAATGAGCCATACACCTTTGTTAAGATCCCAAGCACAGTTTTGTCTATTCACATTCTGAAATTAAAACATCTTTTCAATTAATGGTCATATTAATACATTGGTTGCAAATTAGAAACAAGTGAAACCTGTGTGACTTACTTATCATATATTATTATAGCTCTGTCATCTGTACCACATTTTAGTGCAAATTTCTAGTATTTTACCTAAAAATCATCCTGCAACACAACAATGACCGGATTCAGAGTTTTAGCGGATCCGCAGTGCAGATCCGCTATAACGTACTATTCAGAAACACGCACCTCTGAATTGGCCGTAGCAAAACCAGACAATTCAAAACTATTCAGACTTCTGCACCGTCCCCATTTTACCTGGGGACAGTGCGTACATCTTAAGGTAGGGTCCTGCTATCTGAACACGCTCGCGCCCACACAGGAATTTGGATCCGACTTCAGATCTCTACTGTCACTGTTCAGCACTCCTAGCACAGGTGTAGTAGACGTCTGCATCATGTCCAGGGTCCTGCTGTTGGAAGTCCCTTGCATGCAATTTGTCTCCATTCACACTCATGGACGTGAGGATCCTGCAGCAATCTGGCATCAAAACTGACTGATTACTAATCTAGGTCCGGATTCACAGTTACGTAGTTTTTGTCTTACGTACATTGTTTTAAGAATAGAGCTTTACACAATTATCTTATTTACACTATCTACGTACCATTTCTGTATGTAGATTGCGTAAGCACGGTCTGTAGACATGGTACGTAGATAACGTACGCATGTGTAGTAGCTCAATTCGTAAAACAAAGTACGTAAGACGAAAACTACGTAACTGTGAATCTGGACCACACTAATCATCAGGGAAGGTAAACTATTGCAGCATGTGGTGATTTTGCTTCTGTCAATAGTAAATTTCCATAGCACATTACCTTAGAGAAAATCACACACGAAATGTCACACATTCACCAACACTGAGCTTTTTTATTTACAGAGTAACAGAATTAATGATGTGATAAGAACTGGCCAGGACACAAGAGGACAGTTATGGTAAAAACGTGTAATATGTAATGGGACCGTGCTGCGACGTCCTAGATATATAACATTGCTTAGTGCACAAATTTTATGCTTTACATGCAGCACACGAACAGCAAGTAAAACCTCTGCACATGTGTATTAATCATTGGAGGTGACGCCTTGAAAAACCTCTTGTAACAAACGTTTTAAGAAGCGAGGGGGCCCTTGTGCAGGATTTGTACATGCCCCCACCCCCTTACCTGAGACAGGACTGTCCCAATTTGTGGACCTAAAAAGGGGCGGAGATCTCAGAGGGAAGCCATAGATGCATGCACGGGGCAGGGCTTACCGTCATTAGGTCCCTCCCTGACCCTAGTAACATTAGTAAACATTAGTAAACTAGTGTTGCCAGGCAGGGGGGGCAGGACTTAAGGCCGTGAGGGGGGCAGGACTTAAGACCGTGGTTTAATGGAAACCACGGGGCTGAAGTCCCTTGCGGGAGATTTCCTGGCTCTCCCGGGATACTGGGAGAGCTGCCCGAATTTCGGGAGTCTCCCGGACATTCCGGGAGAGTTGGCAACTATGTCTTATAGAGAAAAAAAAAGATGACAAAAGGCCCCCCTTCCCCTGCCAATCCTGGGTGCAGGATGAATGCCACAGGGGCCCCCCTGTTCTGAGAGGCCTGTGTGCACTGCACACCCTGCACCCATTATACATACGCCTATGGTAACAAAGATACAATGATCATTTTAATATGGGACAAAAGGGTCCTTGGAGATCCAAACAAAGAAATTAGATCATGCAGATGGTGGGGTATAACATACAAAGACAATACACCGTAGCAGGTCATAGACCGCAGCAGAAATGCTAATTTCTAACTGTTGCATGAGTGAGGCGAGGACATTCCCACTGCGCACTCTCATACGTTACTTACATAAGCTTACCACTACCTTAACATTTCTGTTTTGTGCCGTAGCACCAAAAGGGGGAGTTTTCCAATTCTTGTGATCGGAAAATGCCCCCTTAGCGTAATTTAGAATTCGGTCTTTTATTATAATTGGAAACCCTTGTGAATATGTTGCATTTCTCCTGGTGAACAGTAGACAACCAACTCAGCTTCCATTATGCAACCCAGTGCCAGGAATCAATGGACCGTTTCCAGGGTTAAATCCATTGCAGAGGCTAACATGCAGCATTTAGAATCCAGGAGAACAGGGCACTCCCCCTGCTCTCCTAGGTGCAGATGCTGGATCCATGCCCAGGACTCTACCTTATGTATTCCCTGTGGAAACGCTTCCGTGCACAATACTTAATTGTACATAAGGGCTTTGCCAAACCCTCTCTGTACGATCTATATGCCCCTGCCCATCCACCATGTGTGCCTTGTACCCATAGTAAGTGGGCTCGCCTCCCATGTGGAGAATGACCGTACAGAACGCAGCATTGGGCGGCTGCGTTCCACACAGAGGACCGTATTCACAAAACCGTTTCCACGTGGAGTTGCGTGCGTATTTTTAGGTATGTTTTACCTGCGCATGCGTAGTAATTTTATTTACGTAAGTTACGTTGAATATTAGCACATGTGAATCGCACTTGGGGACATACGTACGGATGAGTGGCGTAGAAATACATACTTGAAAATTTCCATGAAAGTGGGAGAGGGAGGCATTCAAATGAATGCTTGAGGGCGCGGCTATATGAAATCCCACGTACGGAAGACATATACGCACGTAAGTACATACTTAAAGATCAGAGTGGTGCAAGTCTACGATTGCACGGCCGGGAGAGGGGAGTGTCGCGGGTGCCCTGCGTGCATATAATTGCATACTTTTAAGAAACAGATCTCTGAATACGGCCCAGAATATCTATGTACTTTATAGTTTCTATATATAGCCTGGCTTTATCAAGTCTGGATCCGGTCCAATGTTCCTAAATCTGCCAGAAGTTGTGTGGACACGCTCATATTGTGCTTCATCCAACAAGGAAAACCTTGTTCGATCTCTTCGGTCACAAGAGAATCTCGCTCACTGATGTATGTCTGATTTTGCATAGTATTAAAAACAATGGGCCTGATTCTCAATTAAGAATCTGCGGGGATTTAGGTGCGTATATTTTAAAGGGATATACTGCGCATGCGTAGTAACTTTTTTTGCAATGTATGTTGGACTTAGGAACGGGAATGCTGTGAATCAATACTACAAACCTAATGTCGCTAGGTTCGTAGTAACTTACGCAGGAGGGGGCATGCTTAATAGGCAGATTCCTATTATATGTGTAATATATAAAGAAAGTACCAGTGCGCTACTAACTACCCACATGTACAGCAGCTGTCAATGTATTCAGCATAAACAGTTCAGCTACAACAGAACGGAGTGTTAGGATATTGTTTAAAACACACTAGATCCAAGTCCAGATAAATCAGTACACAGGTACTGAGGATCATGTCTTCCCCTTCAAACACAGCCTGTTTCTTGATCTGGTCCAACCCTATCAGATTTAAAAGAAAAGAAAGATGGGGCACTCCATAGTGTAAAAATCTTATATAAATGATTTCTCACTTTGACCACTGCACCATACAAAGAGCATATTGGGTAACACTGCACAATTTGAAGAGCACAGTTATTACCATGGCACAATAGAGGACACCATTTTGACAATACAAAGTACACGTGTGACAGACTCACAATACAGAGAACACAACTGTGACCACTGCACAATACAGAGAGCACATTTGTGACCATTGTACAATTCCAAGTACACTCTGTAGAGATATTTAATAATTTTTCATTTTGTAAAAAAATAAAAAAATAAATGTATATTCGTGTCCCAAATGGTGTCACAGGGTGGTTTCAGCAGAAAAATAGTGTAAAAAAAAAGTATGTATCCCAGCTGGGTTACAGATGCGAGCGCTAGGGATAAGATGGTAATACTGGGTGTCTAGGAGATAATAAAACTATAAGACTTAGCAGCTCATCCCTTTGAGACTTGTGTTGGTCTCTGTAAATAAAAACTAAAACAACAATGTGGGGAGCGCTCTGCTTACACTCAGAAATTTATTTTTGGTATATGTAAGCATAAAACCAATTATTAACATTAATGTAGGTGCTAGTGTCTGCAGCCACTAGCTTCACCACTAATATGTAACCTTAAAAAACTAGCCCTGTAAGACAACTGAACAATGGGCCTGATTCAGAGGCTGAAAATAAGAACTTAAAGTTACACCTGGGCAAAACCATGTTGATTTCAGGGGGAGTCAAGTTAATTTTATTCTATGCATGCAGGGAGAATGCTTTGCTTTTACTTATTGCACACAGATACCTGATCAGCTTCACTTTTAAACTGCTAATTAGACTTGAGCTGGGAAACATCACCTTTTAA
>WWET01001710.1:125301-136037 GCA_011038615.1 Limnodynastes dumerilii | reverse complement strand
TTTTTTTTTTTTTTTTTTTTTAAATCAAGTACTTTTTATTGAACATTTACGTTTGAACATACAAACAAACACGGCACGTAACTCTTAACGTACGTACCAGATTACTATCAAAATCGTAACTATGACCGAAGGGGTGTACCGCCCATAAGACAACCGTAATTACGCTTCGGAGGCGGGGTGAGGCATTTAAATCGTACAGTCTGGGCGTGCTTAGGTGCGCAAGTACATGCAGCCATTATGGTCGACAGATGTTGAGCTTGGAAAAGTTAAGGTAGGGTTTGGAAAGCGTAAAACGGCAGAAGTACGTCCGACCGAGGGGAGAGCACAATAAATACGAGCGCATAAATACGCTACACGTTGAAATGGAAAGGGAACGTAGGTCTGGATCTACCCCATTATTTGTAATGGTGTAGGACTGTGGATGGATTTAGGGCCTGATTCAGAGATCCGTCAGAGCAGGTTACACCCACCTGAATAAACAGTCACTTCCCTCGCAAACCCCAGCCGGACCTAAACTTACACCTGCATTGACTTGCCCTATCTGGCCGCACTCATTTCCGGCCTAATGTGTATTAGTTGCCAAAAAAACACAATATATATAGCTGCGCCGCTAAACTTGACAAAATAGTGTGGCTAAAATTTCATATTGCACTTCTAATAATATAGATCCCAGCAGCTGTAGAAAGGGAGAGGTGTTCCCACAATATTATACAGAAAAACAACAAACAGCGCTCAGGATATAGTTATGTATAAGATAAATTGCATTTATTAAAAGTAAATATTAAAATACAGTTGCAATACCGATTTTGTTTTCCTAATAATCTGTTGGCTGTTGATCAGACAGCCACAGACTTATAGGATGGTACACAAGACAAATGCCTCGGATATTGATAATAAATTAGCAGTGAATCATCCTCTCCTTTTCACAAAGGCATAGAGGAAACTACTCAATTTTTTCAACTTGTGAAATGTTAAGTGTCCAGAGATTCCTCTCCTTAGCCCAGGTAGCTCTAATTGGTGTTTAAAAGGGGCATTCAACTCAAACTTCGTAAGATTGCCCAGCTAATTGGAAATAAACAGTCCAGACTAGTTGCCCCCCAGTCCTTCTTAGACGACCCAGACTAAGTCTGGAATCCTCTGGTGTTCAAATAGCTGACAATTGAATGGGAAGGGCTGGTACCAACAAGAACGATATATGACACGTAACGAGGTTACTATAGGTGAAATCAACAGTTGAGGCTGGTGCAGAGAGGGAGACAATTGGCAATGGTGCTGTGGGTTACCTCAGCGGTTATATGGAGTCCTAACCGCATACAAGTTCAGTGTGTAGCGGTCAGCAGGACCGTAGCTGCAGTTCCACTTCTGCGGTGGCCACTTGACAGTAGGCAGGAGTCACAAGCAGGAGTACCTGTAGCTTGACTGGAGAGGCCGGATCTAGTACGGTGGTTCGCTGTGCTGGCCGCAGCTGAACGCGGCTACTGTCAGTCACCGCCGCGTCTGTAGCTACTCGCTATGGCAGGGGGTGGGAGGAGATCCTATGTTAGCCTCCACTTAGCACTGCAGAAACACAGCGGTGAACTTCAACGAGACCATCCGATAGTAGAACCCGCGGTGCACTTAACAGTGGTGTGCAATTCTGATTTTGATTGGTACCCACAGCAATCTTCCACAAGGTATAAGGCAAAGGTCACTTAGTAGGGGTAGCCTTGACGCGTTTCATCACCTCTTAGGGTGATTTCCTCAGAAGGTATAAAAGTTCCCTAACGGGGAGGCAACTAGTCTGGACTATTTTTATTTCCAATTAGCTGGGCAATCTTACGAAGTGTATTAGTTGCGTATATTTAGGGCCCTAACTCTGTAAGCGCGCCCACTTTCCCTCATCTCAATGCCTCCCCCGCCCATTTCTATGCAAATCCTTAGTTGCGTATATTTCCGCCGCATTTAGGGTCGGAATCTTCCCTGTCCGATTCACAAGTCCGACCTTAAGGCATTTCCAACCTTATCTTCAACGTACATAGCGTTGCACTATTACTACACATGCGCAGTTGATGCAAAATCGATCCGATCCTAAATATACGCACGGAACAATCGTTAATATCGGATCTCTGAATCAGACCCTTAGACTGGAATTGGAACTGTACAAAACTGCAGATTTACAGATATTGGCAAAGGACCAAAAGTGGATGGTTGTATTTTTCTTATAAAGAGATAAGCGGGAGAATTGACTTGTGGAAACGGTCCAGTCCATTTACTCAGCCAGGGCTCAGAAAATCTTTTATCGATAGCATAACAGCTATTCAAGGATGGTTCAAGGCCCTATTTATTGCATATTTTATATTTGCTGTATTATTTTTCATTGCTTTTCTTTAGGATGATCCACACTCACAGTTACTGATTGAGGCTATTAAAAATGACAGTCTTCATCAAATGGAACGTGACAGGTAACTGCACTTGCCCAGTTATTGTTTATATTATATTTTTTATGTTATAAAACCGTTTCATACCATGTTTTGTGTCAGAGATTGTATGAAATCTCAGAGTTTAAACAATGAAATGAGAAAAGGGGTTTACAAAACAGAAACACACACAGGCTCTTCAATTATAGTAATATGCCACTGCTCGGAAATAAGCACATCACACCTCCCTAACATATACCTAGCGGAGGCACCACCCATAAACCCACGTAAACATTTAGAGACAAAATACAGAGGCTTATAAATAGGAGCATTCTCTGATGGTAAAACAACAGCAAAATGCTTAAGGTCTATAGAAAGTGACTATAAAGAGTATTAAGCATTATGATCCAGAAACACGAGTTGTGTACTTACTGATGTATCCTAGAACAAAGTAAGACCTAGAGGTGCTCATGGTAAGTCATCCTCAAGGGGCAGCTATTTGTTCCTTATGAGGAATACATAGAACAACAATGGCAGACACACACAGTGGTAGTGGTAGGAGAACACAGGCGGCTTCAGCAAAACACATGTTGGACTTTTTAGCGAAACGCGTGTTGCTGCAGCCATCTGTTTGCTCCTAATGCTCTCTATTCCTGTTATTCTATTCTATTCCAGAAGACTGATAGCTGCCTCTTCTGGAAGAAGTGATTTTTATGTTTGTTATATTACATTTACTAACAGACTTAGTTCCATATGTTCTATGAGCCCTTTTCCATGAACTTATAGAGTTATGTACTATCATATTTGTCTAATATATGTTTTATTTTGTGAAGAATTTGACGATTGTTTTGAAAATCTAAATGTTTAACACTTTGGACCGGATTCACAATTAAGAACGTCTGGTAACTTACGCACGCAAAATGCGTAAGTGGAGTGATTTCTATTCAGAGCGCATGCGCAGACCATGGAGATACGAATCGCAATTGGAAAGATGCGTAAGTAATTTCCGCACGCAAAAAAATCCGTACGAACATAAAAGATCGGACGGATTATTAATTAGTAGGCGTCAATCGTAATGCAAATAGCAAAAGATAGGCGTGGTTATGCAGAAAACGTGCGGTTATATATGCGTACGTTTAACTTCCGTCACATATACGCACGCTAATGTTAAGGTTGCTTTCACAAAACGTAAGTGTTCCGAAATTTATGCATTTTGCAAAACGTACTTATTTTGTATGAACGTACGGATCTATTACGAACGCACGGAAAACACTCTTAATTGTGAATCCGGTCCTTTATTATCAGTTTACACTTCACTAAATACCTAATGAGTTTATCATTAACCTTTTATAACTTTATAATTATCTCTTCCTCCCCTCCAATAGGAAGGCTTTGGCTGAAAAATATATTATGACTGCAGCAAAACTGATTGCACCAGTTATTGAAACCTCATTTGATGTCGGCTATGACTGGTAAATTGTCTGTGCTTGGATTTAAATGAATGATGTCTGTATATATCTGAGTCTATCAGGGTACATACTATACAATTATACAGTAACTGGTGGGTGAAAATGAGCCAATGACGCGCCAACAGCTGTTTCTGCTGAATGCTTCATTTTACTGCGCTCCTTGAAAAAGGACAAGCTGCACCAAATTGTCGTTTTTGGCTTATTTTCATTGCTCTGGGTATAGTGAAGGGAGACCGGCAATCTTTTGTAATCCTAAAGAGTGTAAGCCTGCGGACAGGGCCTCATTAACCACCAAGTCTGTCTGTTACCACTCAGTCTTGTTATAATGATTGTTAATATTGTGCAGTGCTACGTAAACTGATGGTGCTACATATAAAAACCTGTTAAGAAATAATTTTTTCCCTTTTTTTATTGCTCATATTTTTGTGTGCTTTTTGCCTGCCATACCTTTACCAATTACTTGTTGTCTTTATCCCTGTTCCTGTACCAGAATATGTCATAGGTAAACCCTCTCCTGAGACTGTGGTTATGGTTAGTACTTGTGTCAGCCTCTGCGCCGGTGTAAGTTTTTCATCCAAAATAGTCACATTTGTGGTGTTGTGCGGACATCCGAAGGAATGGTCTATGACAGCACCTTTGCTCAGCTCTAAAAGTCCCCACAGTGGCATACATTTTATAAACAACCCTCTCCCAAAATGGCTGCCTCCAGAGTCTCAGCCTGTCCTTGACTGAGATGCTTGTAGGCAGTGGGCACTTTACTTCTATGGTGGTATCTTATAATTGTTCTGTGTTGTCTCTTCCTATATACTTCCAGATGCCGATCACTGCTATAATCACATAACCTGTTGCTTGTGTTCATGTGTAGTGAACTGTATTTTCTTTGTCTTTTTAGGTGTGTGGAAGTTGTGAAAACATCACCATATGTGGAACTGGCAAATGACTTAGAGATCAACAAAGCAATTACGTATCTCAGACAGAAGAACTTTACCCAGGTACTTTCAGGGTTTCTCTTTCTTCCAAACCAAAATAATGTGGGTAGCCATTATTTAATTTTCAGCATTTAACAATGGACCAATTGTCAGTTACTTCAGTGTTTACAAATCAACTAGATTGTTGTAAAGCAAAAAATAAACAAATAAACACACACATATACACACACATATATATACACACACTGTAGCATGTTTGGGTTGTTTATTTTTCTTATTTACAGTCACATACATACATGCACAGGGACGGATTGGCCATAGGACTTAAAGGGAATTTTCCCGGTAGGCCGGTGGCCTCTGGAGGCCACTCAGCAGCTGCTATTTTATTTGAAGAAATCTAGGATGTTGACTATCATGGGTGTTGGTTGCTAAAATGATGTCTGCATAGAATGGAGATTATTAGAATGTTGTATGTATAGGGTGGTGGTCACTAGGATGCTGTATGTATTGTGTGGTGGTCACTAGGATGCTGTATGTATTGGGTGGTGGTCACTAGGATGCTGTATGTATTGGGTGGTGGTCACTAGGATGCTCTATGTATTGGGTGGTGGTCACTAGGATGCTCTATGTATTGAGTGGTGGTCACAAGGATGCTGTAGTGGTGGAGTGGTGGTCACTTGGGTGACAGTGACTACCTGCATTGCATTGTATTGGAATGTGAAATACTTGTCAGTAGATTCTTTAGTCTCTACTAATCCAGTTTACATATATTTTGGATCCCACCCACACGTGGCCTCTTGCAGTTTTTTTTTACAGGGCCACTTTAAGTGACCAGTCCACCCCTGTACTTACATACATTCATTCATGGATACATACCTGATGTATTACACAACAGCAGCATTTTCAAAACAAGATCTAAACTTTATTTATTGTCCAAGAAAATTAGAACTGCATCGATGCCTCAGATCCCTTAGGCTGTCCGGGCCCCGTACAACAGTACACTGATGGTGGTACTGACCACTTTCCCGGTTATGTTGTTACTGGAAAGGACCTTTTAATAAATTTGGGATTTTGCTCCCTTTCAACTAATTAGTTATAGGAGTTTTGATGTAATGTAAGCAAGAGGTCAGAACAATGATAAAGAGCAATCAGTTGCTTGGTTGCATAGGGAGAGGAATTAACAGCAGAAAGATGGAAGTAGCGATGTCACTGTTAGCATCATTGGTATGGCCTCACCTGTGTTCATTTCTGGACATTAGTACTAATGCGCAGTGAAGAACAACTGAAATGGTGTGTGTCACACAACATACAAAGAAAGACCAGAGCATCTAAATATATATAGCTTGGAGCAGAGAATGAAATGTAGGAAGCTTTCAACTATAACAACGATTTTTATCAGACACATGCTTTTTTCAAAGGTACAGAAGTATTAGAACACAGGGGCTTGCACTGTAGCTAAAGAGTAGAAGGTTTAGTGGAAATTTGTGAAACATTACTTCACTGAGAGTAGTGGATGAGAGGAACACGCTCTCATCAGAGATACTATTATAGAGCTATTTAAACATGATTGGGATGAACATAAATATATCCTAAATCATCAAAATATGGTCTGAGGTCATCTTGGAGCAGGTGAGATAAACCAAGTGCTTGTTCTCTGCTGTTACTATGTTTAGCACAGGTCATGCATATAAACAATGGCCACTAAGATCATTGGCCCAGATCCAGAACAACGCTTGTGAGCGAATTTACGCGCGGCGGAGACGTAAAATCGCCTTTTAGTAAGTACTGCGCATGCGCACCATAGAAAATACGCACCGTAACGTAGCTTAAATGTGAACGTATGGGCCATTCACGTATGTGTAGCGTAAATCCTTACGTGTGGGCGTGCCAATTTTACGTTTCACAAAAATACGTCTGAAATACGCTATGTAGGCGGGGGTTTGTATTTAAAGTGTACAGTATGGGCGTGCTTAGCTGCGTAAATACATGTTGCCCATACGTATGTGTGCAGATCACATTGGTTACGATGCCAAAAGTTGAGGTAGGGTTTGGAAAGTGTATCTTGGACAAAATTCGTACATTCAAGGGGTGTGCCTAGAGGAGCGTATAGAAGGCATGCACACGAAAATACGCTACACAAGTAAACGTACGGCAAACGTAGTTCTGGATCTACTCCATTATGAGGTTGGGTTATGCTATTTTCTGTTTTATTTGTGTGATGGGTACCTTTATACAGATATTCACATCACATGAGTATGTAAGGCTCTATAACATGTACTGCGGTATATATTCTCTCCTATAACAATGCTGTTTCTTTTATTTCTCACGTTTGCTATACCCTGTCAGTATGATGTGGTATGTACTGACCTTTTTCATCTCTAGCCGTACAGATGCTAAATCACCATGTGTTGTGGCTTGTTTCCAAAGTTTTAGTTTTGAAATTTGATGAAAAATATTGTATTAAAAGAAGCCCCCAAACATGTTGTGTTTGAATGAAATATTCACACACAGATACAGTTTGTTGGGGTTTTGCCGGTAGGATGGTCTGTTTTCCTAATTGATTGGTGACTGATGGCAATTGCCATTAGTCTCCATTTTAGAGCATAGCGGTGTCACAAAGTCCCAGAGTCGCAAAGATTTCTGCACCGACAGGCAAGTATTTTATCCTGATTATAACCTTAACTCTAATCCTAACCTTAACCTTAACCCAAACCTTCCCCTTCCAATGCCATATCCCCACTGTATCCCATGCTATATCCCCACTGTATCCCATGCTATACCCCGACTGTATCCCATGCCTTTTCTCTAATGCCGAAACCCCACTGTATCCGATGCGTCTGATGCTATAATCCCCGCTGTATACAATACTATATCCCTGCTGTATCCGATGCAGTATCCCCGCTGTATCCCATGCTATACCCCGACTGTATCCCATGCCTTTTCTCTACTGTATCCAATGCCGAAACCTCACTGTATCCGATCATCCGATGCTATATCCCCACTGTATACAATGCTATATCCCTGCTGTATACAATGCTAATCCCTGCTGTATCCGATGCAGTATCCCCACTGTGTCTGATACTGTATCCGATGCCGCATCCCCACTGTATCCGATGCCGCATCCCCGCTGTATCCGACGCCGCATCCCCGCTGTATCCGATGCCGCATCCCCACTGTATCCGATGCCGCATCCCCGCTGTATCCGATGCCGCATCCCCGCTGTATCCGATGCCGCATCCCTGCTGTATCCGATGCCGCATCCCCGCTGTATCTGCCGCATCGCCGCTGTATCCAAGGCCGCATCCCCGCTGTATCCCATGCCGCTTCCCCGCTGTATCCGATGCCGCATAACCGCTGTATCCGATGCCGTATCCCGCTGTATCCGATGCCGCATCCCCGCAGTATCCGATGCCGTATCCCCGCTGTATACGATGCCGCATCCCCGCTGTATCCGATGCCGCATAACTGCTGTATCCAATGCCGCATAACCGCTGTATCCGATGCCACATAACCGCTGTATCCGATGCCGTATCCCCGCTGTATCCAATGCTTTTTCTCCGCTGTATCCGTTGCCGTTTCCCCGCTGTATCCCTTGATGTATCCGATGCTGTATCCCATCTGTATACAATGCCATATCCACACTGCATTCAATGCTATATTCACACAGCATCCAATGCCATATACCCTCTGTATACTATGCTGTATCCCCCTGTATACGATGCTGTATACCCCCTGTATCCAATGCCATATCCACACTGCATCCGATACCGTATCCCTGCTGTATCTGTCGTATACCCGCTGTATGTAGCCCTCTGTATGGGTGAGGGCAGGTCACTGCTGTCACTCATAAGGAATCCGGCAGCAGACTCTTCTCCCTCATACGGATATACGTTCCATGAACCCTACATTAAAACTTCTGCACTCTCTTCAATTAGAATGGTGGTAAAGTCTGAAGAGTTCATAGTGCTCTTCCTCCCCTCACACATAGCCGAATCGCTTCCTGTCCCATCCCACCCCAGGACAGAACAGAGATCAGATCAGAGCTCCAAGCACAGGGGTAGTGGGCATCCAACACCGAATCCCTATTGTATCCAGACTTCCTTGCGGGCAAAGAGAGGCCCCTCACTCATTATGAATCCAACAGCAAACCTTTGCCTTCCACATCTGGATAGTGCAGAAGGTGCTTATCCCGCCCTTGCTGTGCTGTTACTATCCCTCCCACCCAATGTTTAAGCTGCCTGCAATCCTAGCAATCTTAAAACGCCCCTTTTGCTTAATTCTGGATCCTGTCCAAGTAGCCTCACACTTTACTCCTAACTGAATCTGCTGCTATCATTGCTCCACAAATGAAGACAACCATCCATGTGCGTAGATCTCTAGACAAGAAACTCTGAGGGATGTGATAGCACAGGGCCGCGCTTCCCAGATATCCATGTAATCACTGCCGCTTGCGTGACACCTCTCTGACAACAAGAGCCTTTGTTAAGTGTGCTCTGAAATTCACATAAGTGCGTAAGTCTGGAAGGGTTAGCAGAGAGAGGGAACGCCTATATTGTAGGCTGACTAAGAGGGAACACCCACTTCACACTTCCACTGAGCCAGACTGTCACAGGAGTCATTCATTTTATGGTCAAATGCCATTCTGAGCAATCAGCACAGATTCACACACAGCTCTGAGGATGCCCATTGTGGAAGACAGGCCACAGCCTGACCGACCAACACAGAAGTAGAGAAAATACGGATTGTGGCCGCTTAGTATTAAATAGGGTTATATTTGTAACAATATGATCAGCCTTGAATCGGTTTCATTTATTCAATACATTCATTATGCATTCATTTTGGAAAAGCAGTTGCGGTGTCAGTTCGGTCTTCAGAAATCTGGCTATCTACATACATAGAATCAGAGGACAATAAGAGGAAATCAGATGGAAAGTTACACCCGGGCAAAACCAAGTGAAATTGCAGGGGAGGCAATTTTTATTTGTTGCAAACAATATTACAGCAAAGAGGTTTTGTGTTTCCTATTTCAAGTCTAAATAACCATTTAGTAAGTGTGTGTGCAATAAGCAAAAGCAAACTATTCTCCCGACATGCAGAGAATAAAGATGATTTGACTCCCCCTTGAAATTCAACATGGTTTTGCCCAGGTGTAACTTTCCACCCGATTTCCTCTTATTTTCAGTCCCTGTCGCTTTCTGTTGTTAGCAGTGGTAATATATCTGTAAGAGACATTTACACGCAGACTTTTCTTTCCTTAGGCTGTAGAAACCTTAAAAATGTTTGAGAAAAAAGACAGCAGAGTAAAAAGTGCAGCAGCGACCAACCTGTCCTTCCTCTTCTTCCTGGTGAGTGTGAACAAAGCATCCAGAGTCTGTCCTCACTGGGACAGATCCAGAGCTCAGTACAAAAGCGCATTTACGCAATCTACAGAAGGAAAAGATACGTATATAATGTAAAAAATGTACTACGCATGCGCGGTAGGAAAAAACGCTGGACGTGTATGTTATAGTCCGGTAGTTGCATACGGCCCTTTATCTTGTTCTCAGCATATTTAACATATGTCTAATTATGTTGCAGGTCATTGGTTCAAAATGTTGATTTAGATTAGTAATTAATGCTATATTATTCATTTTTTTTGTCAGCAAGACAGCTTTGTTGTCATCAGAATGTTTTTAGGTTGGCGGGGCAAGTTATAATTAAATTTTGGCCCCACCTTTTGAAGCCTTCACTGTTTTCCTTCTTCGTGTTGTGCACTGGTGAGATGCTGGCGTGACCTTAGGAAGCTTCTCTCCCAGCAGCTTCAGCCGATGCGTTGGGAAGAAGCCTAGATTTCAGTCATTTAGACTCGTCAGTGGTCTTCTTGTCGGCCATACTTACAATGTTCTGATCCCCATGGTATTAGATATGGTCAATTGTATTCTTTTTTTCTGTTGTTTTACACT
>WWET01001710.1:110983-125270 GCA_011038615.1 Limnodynastes dumerilii | reverse complement strand
CTTTCCCTCACTGAAATCTTCTGAAATCCGCTGGATGTTATTTTACCTGCCTTCTTTTGCTGTAGGAGAACGAGCCCTCCCAGGCAGACTTGTATGCAGATTTAGCTGTCTCCACTGATCGCTACAATCCGTCAGCACTAACAAATAAAGGCAATGCTGTTTTTATAATTGGGGAGTATGAAAAAGCAGCTGAATACTATAAGGAAGCTCTGAGGAATGATTCATCCTGTACTGAGGCCTTGTACAACCTTGGTGAGAAGACTCCCTTTATTATATAGTCTGCTTTAATGTATATGATCTGAATCCAGATCCACTACCGGACCACCACAGTCATAACTCCTGTGCATACCAGAAAATGCGCTGTCCATTCGGCAAATTACCGTTATGTGGAGGTCTTGGTCAGGTCCCATGTGTAATTTTATTATTTGACCTTAAACAGAATTATCCACCTGTGGCTGACTGTAGGATGTGAAACTACAACTCCCAGCATGCACTTTTGCTTGACTTTCAGTTGGACCCCAGGGAATGCTGGTAACTGTAGGCTCTTGACCAGTGGACAGCTACAGGTTGACTTCCTCTAAACTACAGTCATGTGACCCTAAGGGAACAAAACCGTTGTAAAGGTCACTTTAGCCTCTCTTCCTATCAGTGCATTAACTCCAGATACACCCTGTGTAATTGCGTATCTCTTCCCAGGTTTAACGTACAAGAAAATAAACCGCTTGGAGGAGGCTCTGGATTGTTTCCTTAAGCTTAATGCAATCCTTCGGAACAGTGCACAGGTTCTCAGTCAGATAGCAAACTTGTATCCTTCACACATTAAAAAAGGATGCCCCCGGGGTCTTCCACATGGAATTACACGGTCTGCTGGTGTCCGCAGTTGTAATGTAATGGAAGAGAGCTGGGTCACGGTATATACATATATAAGTGTCATTAGGTTACTCCACCTGTTTTCTTTAATAACCTCCTGATGGTAAGATATCGTATAGTACATTATTTTTCAACTGGATAGAGACAGAACCAACATTGTTCATTTTTATCTTCTAGTAGTACACACACTGGGCACACACTAGAGCGATTGTCGTCACAGCGTGAGATTCTAGATAATTGTCCCAATTTTCCCGCTAGTGAGAGGTAACGATATCGGTGCCATAGACTATGCGATAATTCGTCCGATTTAAAAAAAAAAAAAAAAAGGGCTTTTTTCAGTGCTTTAATGGTAGTGCATAAAATCTTTTGTTGCCACAAACTATGCGATAATCGTCACATGTTTTACATAAGGGGCAGATCCGAGTGTGATTGACAGAAGCATTTTAGGAGTCATGGGGTAGATCTAGAACTACGTTTGCCGTACATTTATTCACGTAGCGTATTTTCATGTGCGTACCTTCTATACACTCCCCTAGGCACACCCCTTGAATGTACGTATTTTGTCAAGATACGCTTTTCAAACCCTACCTTAACTTTTGCCAACGTAACCGCAGTGATCCGCACCTGTACGTATGGGCAACACGTATTTACGCAGCTAAGCACGCCCATACTGTACACTTTAAATACAACCCCCGCCTACGTCTGAAATACAATTTGACGTATTTTAAACTCACGTAAAATTGACACGCCCACACGTAAGTATTTACGTGACACATACGTGAATGGCCCATACGTTCACAATTACGCTACGTTACTGAGCGTATTTTCTATGGTGCGCATGCGCAGTACTTACCAAAAGGCGATTTTACGTTTCCGGCACGCGTAAATTCACTCACAAGCGTTGTTCTGGATCTGGGCCCATGCCGGAACCGGATGGTAAAATACATAGATTACACATTGAACTTTGCTTACATTGCACTTGGGAGACAGGGTCATAATGGGTCCTTATTTCAAATATACATGTATATCCTGTAACACACACCGTATGAAGATTCGTGCACACACAATGCTGGCTAATTGCAGGTTTATATTATATAAGTTGCAGTACTGCTCACGTGATACAAACAGAAAGGACGTTCTGTACATCAAGATAGACACCCTGCAGGGGGGCGGAAAAACATAAAAATCCTTAGTTAACTTGTAAGATTATCTGTAAATGGCCACACACTGCACAATTTTGCAAACGATAAACGGTTATCAATTGGTATTCCCATAAAATGCGATTATCTGCTGACATTTTGGGAGGATTATCGTGAGTTTCGGGAAATTATCGGCACCACACACTACAGCGATAATTCGTCCAATCTACGATAATTGGCACGATAATCGCTCTAGTGTGTGCCCAGCTTAAGGAATAACAACCACAACATTTGCAGACCTCTGGATGCCTGGCAAGGTGTCAGGGATTGGCCTTGGGTCTCTAAGCCCAAACACTCCCCCCCCCTCTATTTATCTAATTGTACATTGCACAGGTATAAGCTTTATTTTAATCAGTTTGAGAAATGAAATGAAGACAGAGCAATCTCCCTGCACTCCTACATAGAGAGGTTATATCTCTGGCCAGAATCACAGTATTGGCTTGTGCTGTACATAATTACAGGCTATTTCCGTACCTGACATATAGAAATAGCCTTACGATATTATTTCAGGATCTGCACCTATTGCGTGTTATTATATTATAGCTACATTTAGATATTTTATATATGATCCTTACTTATGATAAAACGTTTTTTTGCCATTGTTGTCTTTGTTTAATGATGTCTGGAGAGTAGCTCTGGGCATACTTGGAATACAGGTTATGCCGTTGATCGTAGATTTACCGTCATCTGATGGTGGGAATGTCCAAATAAGGACATTGGGCTGGATCCAGACCTTATTAAGTGCATGAACTGAGTTACTCCTGGGCTAAACCATGTTGATTGCAGGGGAGTCCTATTTCATCTGTTGCAAACAGTGTTAAGAGTTGAGAGGTGATGTTTCCTATCCCAAGTCTAAATAACAGTGTGTTAGTAAAGCTGATCAGTATCTGTGTGCAGTAAGCAATTCAAAGATATATCCCTGCATGCAAAGAATACAATTACGTTGACTCCCCTGCAATCAACATGGTTTAGCCCAGGAGTAACTAAGTTCATGCACTTAACAAGGTCTGGATCCAGCCCATTATATCATTTAATATCTCTTTAGACCAGGCACAGGAATTCTATTCCGCTCCAGGTGTTGTGCCACTACAACGCTCCAACATTCTGCAACATAGCTGACACCTGGAAAACCATGATGTAGTTTCACAACACCTGGGGTGTCACAGGCTTAAGTCTATATTCATTAAATATGTGTATTTTAGTGTACCCCCCCCCCCTCTCTGTGCCAAGCCTGTATTACTAATATAGTACCATGTGAGTGGCACAGTATGTCACCAGATCCCCTAGGATTACTTATTTGTTACTGTTATGTATAGTGTATTTTACCACTTTAAGGTAAGCAACGAACAGGAGACTTTACCCAGAATGCTTTGCTGGTTGAGTCTTGTACTGAAATCCATCCTAGTAAAATACACTGTAGTGTATTGTAGCTGAGTCCATTAGCTCAGTCACAGGTCTAATCACTTAGATTTTCATATTAAGATGTTATTATGTTGATCCTTTTCCTTAACCAAGTTTAATTAGGTATGAAATGCTTGAGGATCCTAATCAGGCCATTGATTGGCTCATGCAGCTCATTAGCATCGTTCCCACTGATTCTTATGCACTTGCAAAACTTGGAGAGTTGTACGATACGGAGGGTGACAAGTCACAAGCGTTCCAGTACTACAATGAGGTATTTATTGTAGTTACTATTGCTGTAAGAGAGAAAGGCAACTAAAGGAATGTTCTAAGGTTCTACTCTTAGTTTGTGGTATCCGTTAGATCGTGATTGTGAATGAAGGATATAAAAATAAAAACGTCCACTAAAATTTACAACCAGTTTAAAGGTAAAGGGGTGTTTAGCACAGAAGAATGGCTAGTAATGTAATATAGTGAACAATTACTTAACTATGCACCGGAAAAAATAGCAAGACCATACAAACTTCCTAAGTGGGAAGGTGCAACCAACAGCAATAAATAGAAGCAAATAGCAACAGAGGTTCGAGTCAGAAAGAACTGGCCCAGGGAAAGAATGCTGTTTATGGTGCACAGAAGTCTTGAAATCACATGTCCAATAATATTTCAATACACTGAAGATAGGTAGAAAAATACAAAGTTAATAAATCAAATAGAAGAACAATGCCACTTGTAAATAGAAAAATAGCGAAAATATTAAAATATTGCATGAACTATTGCAGTACAAAGAATAGCAACAAATGATTTGTTAGTAATAAGTGTACAGAAAATTGCTATACAGATGGGACCCCTAACTATGCAAAAGATCCAGGAACCTTTCCCTAACCAAGGATCTAGCGGCCTCACGGCCAGCTCTTCGCCTCTACTGAGGCTCGTATCTCTCCCTTGCCTGCACTAAGGAAACAGGTAAAGTCCCAATAAAAGTAGTAATGTAATATCCAGCTATATCTTCTAATAATTTATAACCAACTAGGAGGAAAATTAGAGAGAGGCTTCTAAGATGTTACATGGTCTTTACAATGTCTTTTACAAGGATATTCAGTTTACAATTGTCTCTTGTATACAGTGTAGCACTTAGCAAAGGTCATAAGTGATAACTGGGATGAGCATGGAGGGCACATGAAGAATGATGCACTTAATCTGCCTGCCCATTCACTCCCTCACCTATCCCATCATCCCGCCCCCATTCCACCTCATATTCTGTCCGGTTCCTTCTCTCTTCCATCATCTCTCTTTCTGTTCCACCCTCTTCCATTCCACCTCATTCCCTTTGCAGTTTCTTATCTCCTCCATCTCCCTTCCTGTTCTTCTCTCCTTCATCCCACCTTATCTGAGTTCCAGTTCCTTTTCTCTTCCACCCCGCCACATCTCTCTTCCAGTTCTTTCTCTCCTCCATCCAACCTCTCCTCCTTGCTTCCTGTATCTTCACTCATTCATCCTTCCACATCTTCCTTAAAGTTCTTTCTCTCCTCCATTCCACCTCTCCTTTCTTTCTATGCCTTCATTCTTCCATCCTTCCACCTCTCTCTTCCAGTTCTGTGCTTCTCCCAGCTCATCTTCCTGACATTCCTTTACTTCTCCATTCCACCACATTGTCCCTTCTATAATCTCTCCAGTATCCTCATCTTCCAGTTCCCTCCATCCCGCCTCCGTTCCCTTCCAGCTCCCTCCATCCTCCTTCCTGCCTCATCTTTCCCTTCCTGTTCCATCTCTCCTCCATCCTACCTCATCTTCCCTTTTGTTCCTTCCCTCTATTCTACATCCCATTTCTTCTCCCTTTAGCTTCCTTTAGCCACTATCCTGCCTCATCTCTCTTCCTTCTTGCTCCTTCTCTCCTCCATCCAGCACCATCTCCCTTCCTGCCCCACCTCATTCCACTTCCCACTCTCTTTTTCCCGCATCCTATCTTCTCTTCCTGACGTTTCTTCCCTCCTCTTCTTGTATACCTCTCCTCATCTTACATTAATTTTTTATGTTTCTAAGAAATTCATTGTTACAACTAAGATACATATGTAGCATTTAATCAAATTAACCATTTATCTGCAATTTAAAAGCTTGACAAATAAGAATCTTTGTGTCACGTGTTCTGCAAAGCTGTTACAGATCCTACACTTGAGCTTCTGCACATCTTGCATACATTGGCTCCATTCATATGTGACTAATTGCTGCCAGCCACAGACTTAAATAATTACATGGTTAAGATTTTCCAGAAAAAAGCTGTTCTTTACTATTGAAATTGTGCTTCTCTCGCTTCTGATATTTTCTCAGTCCTATCGTTACTTCCCCTCAAACATTGAAGTCATTGAATGGCTGGGAGCCTACTACATTGACACACAGTTTTGTGAAAAGGCCATTAGGTACTTTGAGCGAGCGTCCCTTATACAGTAAGTAAAACTCACAGTCCTCCTGTAATCTCATTTATTGCTGCAACCAGTTTTATTACCTGTTTCTATCTTTAACATTTTATTGAATTTTATGATTATGAGTGATCAGTATAACAGATAAAAGGAATCCATCTTAGAATACAGAGCAGACAGAGGTATGTGACTAAACAAAAACATAAGACTACCAACCATAACAACAGTGAAGTGATGAGAAAGTCATTCAGCCAACAGGTGATATGGCGAGTGGAGGTGGCCCAGTACAAATGAGGTTAGCAGTTGTTGGTTCAATGACCAATTTATTTAAGTGGTCAATAGAGAGCTATCATTTCCTTCCACAATCCAAAAACATGCTCGTTAATTGGCTGCTGACAAAATGATCCTAGTGTGTGTGTGGTAGGGAATTTAGAGTGTGGCTCTAAGAGTACAAGGGCTTGATGTGAGTGACAGGTGTTTTCTGTATAACAATACGAGGGGGGTGGATTCCAGGGAAGGAGGATGGTGGGTGGTTGAAACAAGCAGACTAGATGGGCCAAGTGGTTCATATCTACCGTCAAAATCCATGTTTCTATGTTTCTACACAAGTTTGTGGAGATTACCACTTGTTAAACGGCTTTCTGATTGAGTGTTGTCAGACCCCCCAACATGACCCCCTCCATTCGGTACATAATACTCTGCTCCTACTCTTCCTTCCTAATCTCTGATTGCAGTCACCAGTGTTATACTAGTTATTTGAATAGAAAGGTGTGTAACACAGGTGACTGCAATCAGAGATTAGGAAGGAAGAGCAGGAGCAGAGTATTTTGTACCGAATGGAGGGGGTCGTGTTGGAGGGTATGTGTTGTTATCCAGGGTTTAGTGGACTTCTTGTTACCTGGTTTTTAGTACTATGACCAGGACTGTGTCAAGCTTTGAAGATTGATTTAGTTGGATTCAGTACATTTTAGAACAAAAGAATCCTTTATACTTAGGATTTTTTCAGCAACAACTCACTTTTAACTCTTATAGACAAGCTTTAACGCTTATTCATTTTTATGTATGACAAAAAGCAAACTGTTTTCTTTTAATTAAGTTGTTAACTGAAGCTGAACCGGCTCCTTATACTGTAACGTGTTCACTTCAGAAAACCTTCGACCTCTACACAGAGGTTTGTCTGTTGTCAATTCTTGCAAGTGCTCCAGGGAGACTTGTGTAAATAAAGATGCATTCTGCCATTTCCCCATGGGGGCAGATAGTGTATTCTGGTGTATAATACTGAGTGTGTCTGGGAATATATGTATAAGTCATGTAGGCCAGTAACAGAGGAAACACAAAGGCAGTTTATTAGTATATCTGCATTCTGTGGAACATCAGTAATGGTGAGAGGTGCTCTGTATATCTGCTTAGATTTTGTGTTATATCTATGCTGTAGGGTTTGCTCCTTGTAGCACAGTGATTATTAAAATCATATCTCTTGTAAGTGGCAGTTTGTGTACATGATCTGATGAATAAATACCACCTGACTAAAAGACTGGAAACCTTTAGTATTACATGTCATCTGTGAGATGTCAGACTGTACTTGCTATAAAGGATTCCTTTTTATGTACATTGATAAAACTTTGCTTTTCTTTGTTTCTTTAGACCCAATAATGTAAAATGGCACCTGATGGTAGCAAGCTGTTACAGAAGAAGCGGTAGGTGACACTCAGAGTGTGTGTGTGTGTGTGTGTGTTATTGTTCCAGTGATTAAAGCTTGTTATTTTGAACAATACATTTATTGCATTGTATGCCTAAGTTCCTATACAATGTCATATCTATAACACAAACACTAACCATTTCTCTGGTAACATATTTCCTTTACCATCTGAGAATTTTTTCCGTTAGCTGATTTTGAATGGAAAAAATTCTCTCTCTCTCTCTCTCCTCCCTCCTCTCTCTCTCTCTTTCTCTCTCTCTCTCCTCTCTCTCTCTCTCATCTCTCTCTCATCTCTCTCTCTCTCCCTCTCTTATCTATTTCTCTCTTCTCAGAGGAGGGAGCTGATAGCTTTTGTTTTTAGTATTTTCTGATGAGGGATACGAATGATCAGAGGACTAGGGATTTGATCAGCTTCCCTGCAGAGGTGTATATTCAAAATGTTTTTTTAACATTGTCAAATAGAAGGGTATATTAAGCCAGTTAAAGTCTACAACTGTATTATGAGAATACTAGAATGTCAGCTACTCTCTCATTGGTTGCTATGGGAAACATTTCCCTATTTTCTTTACGCAAACACAGGAATAAAGATTTCACTAAAATTGTGTAAGGGTTAATTTGTTATATGAAAAAGATATATCATATATAGTGGTTTCAATGTATAATTGTTGTTATAGTGCCAGAGAAATCCCTGTATTATGGCATCATGGTGCTCGCCTGATGTAGTCTTGGAAAGCTACCAGTCTTGTCCTCATCCATTATTCACAACATGTGCATGTGAAATCAGTGCCATTTTCATAACCCCAAGTGCCTTAAAATTAGCTGCTATAATGATGTTTTTCCTTGTGTAATATATTGATAATTTGGCACGTCGTGTAAGTGAGGGGCATTATTACTGAGTATTATGTCATATATGTCACCTTTTGGTGATGGGTTTTTTATTTGTTGAAGTTGATTACATAACATGCGGCCCAGTCTCAAACACCTGAAAGCAGCTCCCTAACTGCTTCTAACATAAACCCATTTATTATTCTTAGGTGTTATATATGGTTTTATTTGATTTTTTTATTACTTTCTATTTCTTTTCTATTTCTATTTATTTCTATTTATATTTTAATTTGTATACGTTGATAAACAATATGAATCGAATTTAATAAAGGAAATACAAACATATGTTACATTTCTGTTTTCTTCTGCTATACATCTCTCTATGTTCTTATTTCTTTCTGAAAACAAGAAATTGTAATATATGAGATATTATTAGTTTTCTTTCATTTTTAGTGTCTTTTACTAACTGTTTTAATCTTATTTTTCATAGGCAACTATCAAAAATCCCTCGATAAATACAAGGATATTCACCGGCGGTTCCCAGATAACGTAGAATGTAAGGAATGGTCTTTTGCGCTCTTCACATTGCTATTGGTCAGTTACTTGGCAGCTGTCATAAATCTATGATCAATATATTTAAACGCTCATTCTAAAATCTAACCCCATTTATAACAGACAGAAGCTCCCATCTTAGATGTTGTGGCACAATATAAACCCTAAGCCGCAGCCTGTAGCAAATTTGGATTTATTTGCTTTTCATTTGTTTAATTTAATAATTTGATTTTGTATAATAATAATAATATAATAATAATAATAATGTATGTCCCCCCTATACCTGAAGCCCTTGGCAGACCATGTCCCTCTATTGCAGAGCCCTGTAGTGTGAAAGGCACTTGGAGGATAATTACTATGAGAGTTCCTGCTTTCAACCCCTGTAACTTCAGCATATCACATATTTATTCATTTGAGAGTTGTTTAATATTTGTCCCAATCTGCTCCATTATCCATACACAGGTTTGCGTTTTCTAGTCCGACTGTGCACAGATATTGGGTTGAAGGAAGTTCAAGAATATGCGACCAAGCTAAAGAAGGCTGAGAAAATGAAGGAGATAAAGGAGCAGGTAATCGTCTTCTCAGATGGGGCTTTTCCCCTTATGTTAATGCCTTTAATGACTACTTTGCTCCAAGCTCTAAGGGCTGGATCCAGACTTCTGCAAAGTGCTCATTTTCTTCTCTCAAGGAGCGGGAAAACAGCCGCATTTTGCGTACTGGAAGCAATTCCGATAGTGGGATGAAAAGGATGCATGTGGCAGGATGGGATGGGGGAGGTTTTTGCATGTTTCATCCCTTACACCCTATCAAGACTTCCTTGCCATCCCCATTTTAAGTGATTACAGCGCTGAGATCAGGGTAGAGTCCACGGTTCATAAGTCCAAGAGGGATGATCTCGAAGTTACAGCACCCAGATCTCCGAGCTCAGCTGAAGAGGAGGCCTGGATCCAGTCCTGAGGGATCCCATTGGGCATCGGTTTGATCCCTGATGATGAGCTGAGCACCAAAGATTGTGCATTGGTGGTAATACAGCAACAAATGGTTCAAATGTATGTTCCACAGCAGGGTTTCCCAGCCTCGGTCTTCAGAGAGCACTAACACTCCATGTTTTCCAGGTCTCCTGTCTGGAGCAGCAGTGTCTTCATTACTCACACACATTTTAAAAGCTCCACAGGTGGTGCTCGTTATGGACCAGATTCACATTTAATAACGCACCTAAATATACACAGGCTGTGTGTGTATCGTGATGATACTTTGCCATTTGCACATGCGCCATCCAGATGTTACGCATTAAAACCCGTTACACCCGGAGCTTAACTCTGGTCCTAATGAGATCCATAAGAGGGGACGTGCCAGTACTCTGGAAAAAGAAAGTTACGAAAAGTGGGGAGTGTGGGCATTTACATAGGGCAGTATGGGCGGAGCTAGCAAAGTCTGAGAGGAGAGTTAAGTTAGCCCTATGGAGGCGGAAGTCAGTAAAAAGCTGTGAGAACGAGGGGCGTGTCATTGGAGTGCCCTTGCCCACACTCTCAGAGGTCAGAAAGGTCTGTGTACTCCTATCACGCACGCACGACGTGTCCAGAACTGTACCCTAAATCCTGGGATGGACACAGATCTGTGTGTACCGCCGCCACGTCTTCTTAATCTGCACGCCCATCCCTGCCCCCCGTGAGGATTAGGCGTGTGGATTAATGAGTGCCGCCCCTTGGACAGATCCGTAGTGTAAAATCCGGTGCGTGCATGCGCGCTTCCAGCTTCCGGGCATCAGTAGTCATTTAGGATCAGACCCTTTGTGAACGGTTATTTCTCCCTGAGGGCCGAGTTTGGGAAGACTTGGGGCCGTATTCACATCCGTTTTTAACAGCACACAATTATACGCACGCACGTAGCAAGCCTACACCCACCAACACCCACGACACTCCCCTCTCACGTCCGTGCAGTCGAACACTTACGCCTTCGTAGAGCACCTCTAACTTTACGTGTTACTTTACTTACGTGCGTATATGTATGCCACGATTCAATGTAACCACGCCCTCAAAGACTCATTTAAATGCCTCCCCCCACCCTCTTTCATGTAAATTTTCATGTCCGTATTTCAACCCCGCCCCTCCGTACGTATGTCCCCAAGTGCGATTCACGTGTCCGTGCCTAAAGCACTTACGTGCATATATTTAAGGTGACTTACATAAATAAAGTTACTACGCGTGCACAGTTCATCCGATCGTAAAAATACGCACGCAACTCCACCTGAAAACGGATCTGTGAATACGACCCTTGTGCTTTACAAGACTTGTTCTGTAGTATTCAGTATCACAAATCTGGAGGGTGTGTAATGTTTAGTGTCTTATATTCATGACTTCATGTTTGTAATGGGTATTTTGTTGTTATTTGGTTTTTTCGATGGTCTTCTTTATTCTGTTTCTCGCAGTGTTAGAGGGTTTTTTTTTTAATCACTGTACTGTTTTTATTATAAAAGTCACATGATCTGTCTGCCAATGAAATGGCTTTACAAATACATTGCTTAAAGCGCCTTTATTGAGAAAGGAATCCAGGTCAACTGCTCCAAATCACAAATTTCCATTTGCAATGTATCTTCCTTTTAGATTCCCGTCATATTTTTCCAGTTGCCTTTAAGTTATGACAGATGTTAGAAAAATGTCTCCTCTCCCAGACTGTATTGTCCTGCCAAACATATGTCATGGTTTTCTGACAAATATACATTTCACGTATATATTATGGTGATTAAGATGGATAGAAAATATGAAATATATAAAAATGACATTTTATTGCTGTTTTGCTATTTCTTCTATGTAAAACATGCAAGAGGCTGCTAGATTTCTGTTCCATGCTGTGAATATTCCTTATTACAAAACAATGCCACAGCACTATAAGCTACTGATCTGTTATAGTACATTATATGAATATATTAGAACTCCCAATGCATGCTGTCACAGCACAGTAATCCGTATACATTGTTACCACAACAAATAAGGGGAATGCGGGTGAAGGTCCAAACGGACGTATTTCGAACATCAGCTGAATGACAGCTTTGAAAATATAAATTTGCTATTTGGAACCGGAACCTAGTTCCCCCGTTCCCAATAGCAAGAGGCTGCAGCAGTTGGGATGGGTAGGTTAGGATTAGGGTTTAAAGGGATGGTCAGGGTTAGACTGCGAGGCATAGAAGGTTAGGGTTAGGCTGCAGGGTATGGAGGGTTAGGCTGCGGGGGCATAGAGGGTTAAGGTTAGGCTGCGGGGCATGGAGGGTTAGGCTGCAGGGCATGGAGGGTTAAGGTTAGGCTGCAGGGCATGGAGGTTTAAGGTTAGGCTGCGGGGCATAAAGGGTTGGGGTTAGGCTTAGGGGCATGGAGGGTTAGGCTGCAGGGCATGGAGGGTTAAGACTTACGAGAAAGGATAGAGTTACACTGTGAGGCATAAGGGGGGTTAGGGCTAGGCTGTGGGGCATGGAGGGTTAGGGCTTATGAGAAAGGGTAGAGTTACACTGTGGCGAATGGGGAGGGTCAGGGTTAGGCTGTGGGGCATGGGGGGGTTAGGATTAGGCTGCGGGGCATGGAGGGTTAGGGTTTAAGAGGAAGGTTGGGGGGTACATTTATAGAGGAGTATAAAATATGTACAATTTCAATTGTTCTCAGTAAACAGGACTGTATTTTCTTTGCAGCGAGTAAAATCTGGCAGAGATGGTAGTGCCCGCAGTCGAAGAGATGGCAGGGAAGGCAGTGCCAGCAGTGGTAAGTCCTGTATTGCAATAGTCACATTAGATTCTTTCTTATTTTCCTTTGCTGTATTTTGCTGTCATTGGTGGGAAGAACACAGGGTCTTCATCTTATCAGTCAGTGTCCTCCTTCGTATACTGGAGCTTAGCAACATATAGAACTGCTTCCATGGCCTGAAACGATCAGCATTATATGTTATATTATATGTTTGTCGTGTACATTGCAGGAAGAGCCATGAAAACTCAACTCAGAGCTCAGTTGGTGAGATCCCTGATTATGTGTTAGCGGTGTCCAAATATCATGACAAAAATCATGCAGTTCTTAAAGACACCATTTTAACACCCGGCACATTATTTATTCTACGTTTAATCTCTTAATATATACATTAAATAAATCCATTGCTAAATTAAGAGACTCATTAGTTTCCCATTCAACCAAGCTCTCAGCACCCTTTATAAAGTGGTAGGAACACTGCTCCGGAGTCACAGTTACGTAGTTTTCATCTTGTGTACGTTGTTTTAAGAACTGAGCTACTACCCATGTATGGTAGCTTATTTACTCTATCTACATACCATTTCTGTACATAGATTGCGTAAGCGCGGTCTAAAGACAAAACTACGTAACTGTAAATCCGGACCACAGTGGGCTGGATCCAGACTTAAGTAAGTGCTTGAAATGAGTTACTCCTGGGCTAAACCATGTTGATTGCAGGGGAGTCAAGTTATTTGTATTCTTTGCATGCAGAGATATATCTTTGATTTGCTTACTGCACACAGATACTGACCAGCTTTACTATCACACTGTTATTTAGACTTGGGATAGGAAACATCACCTCTCAACTCTAATACTGTTTGCAACAGATGAAATAGGACTCCCCCTGCAATCAACATGGTTTAGCCCAGGAGTAACTCATTTCAAGCACTTACTTAAGTCTGGATCCAGCCCATTGTGCTTAATCATAGTTTGGACGAGGATGCTGTTGCTTGTCCGAGCACCTGTATTTGGAATATGATACAGCTGCATAGTCTTTGCTTGAAAATAGAAATGTACGATTGTGAATGGAAACCTATGTTCCCGTTCCTAGAGGGGTTAAGCTTTTAGGGGTTCCCGCCGGGAGAACCCAGAGGGAAGCAATTGATTTCTGCAAGGGGCTGGGGCTTAATGACAATTTATGCAAATCGTGACATTAAGCTCCTCCCCTTGTCAATCACTCCTGTAATTTCCTGTGTTTCAGGGGATGGACAGAGCTTGATGACATCATCAAGCCACCTACATCCTTAGTAACGCTAGGGATTACAGTTTAAATTCATAGCTGGAGGGGCTTGCGGGATCTTTGCCGGCTCTCCCGGGATACCGGGAGACCTGCCCAAATTTCGGGAGTCTCCCGGATATTCCGGGAGAGTCGGCAACCCTGGTTAAAAATAGGGCCTAAGGGGAGGGTTGTGGTTAGGCTGCGTGGCATGAAGGGTTAGGGTTAGGCTGCCTTTGTAATTTGTCTTGGAATGTATAGCTGCACACTTCTGGTTGTATTGCACTCTCGCCTCTTCCTGTACTGCCTGTGCAATTTGTTGTGTTGTCTTCCTGTGTCGCTCA
>WWET01001710.1:55740-110954 GCA_011038615.1 Limnodynastes dumerilii | reverse complement strand
TCCCCCCCCCCCCCCCCTTTTTTTCCTTTTTTTCTTGTTCTTTTTTAAGGATTATGGCTGTCACTATATATTCACAAAATTGTTGTTAAGGAGTTAACTTTATGTAACTGCAAATGACACTATTTATGACATGAGATTTATGTATGTGCACTGCCTGGAACACAGCCTTCATTCAGGTCACTGCATGAAGCATTTCAGGACAAGACTCCCAGTCTCTCTCTCTCTCTCTGTTTGGATATTGAGGTCACACCCAACAATATTAAATATTTTTATATACAGCAAATCCTCTATATGGAATATATAAACTGAATGTAGGCAGAGAGCATGTGGCTCTGGGACAGTTCCATAGCATCTTTTTATGATTCAGTTCTACAGAACTTATTTACTGCAGACATGCAGGTGATTAAGTTGCAGATAGACATGGCATTGAGTGAAAGTGAGTCACATGGTCTCCTGTGGCTGTTGTTACCCCACAGTATAGAGGAACACTGGCCTTTGACCAGATCCAGAGTTTTAAAATAAGAGAGAATCAGCATTACGTATGCATATGAGCCGGACGGTTTTTCTATGTGCAAGAGAGGTGTGCCGCGGAATGGGGGGAGGGATGTTGGGGCCCATGTAGAAATCTTGCACAGGGTCTCCCCTCCCACTTCTTAAACCCCCCCCCCCCCGCATNNNNTTTAACCCCCCCCCCCCCCCCGCATCAGATCTTCTACATAAAAACAGGAGGAATAATGACTGAACTCGTTGTCTTGTTATCCAGTCGAGGAAATCAATTATTCGCATCACATCTGTTTTTCTACATGTTTACGCTGCAGAGAAATAAAAAGAAAGAAACCCCAGTAGCTTGGGACGCCCATGGACTGATGGTCGGTTTTGTTACAGTTTTTATTACACCATCAATTAAAAGTGTGTTTTGTGCCAGTGATGTACAGTCACATGTATGTATGTATAGTGTCAGATACATGCAGGACTATATATTTCAGGCACGGTCGGCCTTTGTTTTGGGTGGGAAGGTTTTTCTGTGCACGTCACTCTTCCTGTTTGGAAATGACATAGTTTATGAAGTTGTTGGTCTCAGGACAAGGAAATTAAGTGTCTAGTTCGAAATAAGTCTCATGTTTTGTTGTTTTGCCTCTAAATACATTTGAAATCAAACATGGTTCATCCCAGGAGTAACTTTCCTCTCTTATCTTCAGTCTCTGAGTCAGGGCCATTGGGTGCCCACCCTCACCTACCTAGACAGGGTTTATTGTAGCACAAGCAGTGGGTAGATAATGGGCTGTGTCCTACATGCGTAGGACGGATGTTTTATTGGCACAGCGCATGTGGCAGATGTTACAAAGCAGATCTCCTTGTGTATGGAAAGCAGGGAGATCCGTATGACAGGGCCTTATATTCCTTGATGAGGCAGAGTGGGTGACATTAGGTAGGATTATGGCTGTGGATTTGGGCCACACATGAGGGGAGTGTGGGGGGTTCACTTCACCATCGGATAAACAGGCCTCTTTGTGTACGGAACATGCGGAGGTCTGGATAACGCCCTAATGCACATATTTTTGACACAAGCGCAGGGATCTTGAGTGTTAGAAGGGAAGTTAGGGATATAAATGCTTCTCCACACTGTTTATATGACAGAATAATGAAGTCTTTCAGCTACAAATCTGTCATTGAAGAGGAAACTAAAAACCCTCAGTCACACTTCTAATGAAGACCAGTGCGGGGTAATAGAAGAAGGAAAGGTATAAGAGCCACTGGGATGTCACTGCCATAGACGTCACAGCGTCCAAGCATTTCCAGATGTTCTCTCTCAGTGGTCGGTTATTTTCCATGATGCAGACACTTTGCCAGTCCTGTTTACAGCTGTGTGAGGCAGCGTCTCTAAGTGAAGCCATATGCTTGTCACTCCTCTGCTTCCATCCCCTCTGAGCATAGCAGTGATGGCCGTAATCTCTGTGCTGTGCCCTGACAAGCAAACCCTCTGCATTGTCAGCACATTTTCTGTATATTGCCTGCGATTGCACAGGGATATACGGACAATCCTATCATGCTAGGTAGAAGGAAATACGTAATGAAGAAATTACAGACCTGATTCAGAGATGGAAATTAAGAGAGGAAAGTCACTCCTGGGCTAAACCATGTTGATTGCAGGGGAGTCATATTTCATCTGTTGCAAACAGTATTAGAGTTGAGAGGTGATGTTTCCTATCTCAAGTCTAAATAACAGTGTGATAGTAAAGCTGGTCCGTATCTGTGTGCAGTAAACAATTCAAAGATATATCCCTGCATGCAACGAATAAAATTAACTTGACCCCCCCTGAAATCAACATGGTTTAGACCAGGAGAAACTTTCCTTATGGTCAATCCCTGAGTCTGGTCCTACATTATTAGAATTGTTGGTTACATCCAGGTTGCTGTTTGCACATTCTCCTCATTTAATTGCAAGCTTTCCTCCCATAGGACCGTTTCCTGAAGTAGGAGCATAGTGCGGATGTGTGCAGGGGGTCCATATATCGATATGTCCCCACTCGCATACAGAATTCTAGACATTTGTGTGTCCAGAACTCTACCGCAACTTGTCCACATGTGAGTCTAAACATGCTAAACCCAGACGTTACTGTACGATTTAAATATTCAGCCCACCATATGTATAAACTACACACTGAGGCCTGTCACACCCCTGGACTTATGGAAACCAGTTCTGTACGTCCAGGACTTCCACGTATAATCGCGGTGCTGCGCATGCCCAGTATGAATGGACCCAGCATGCGCAAGTCATCTGACCTTCTGAGATGAGGATCCTTCCCATAGTCCATACTGTCATGTTAGTGGCTGCTTCCCAAGATCGAGTCTAGGTTTTGTGTATTAGAGAATTTAAACCGTAATCTGGAATGTGGCAGCAAGTGATCTAAATGGCTACAAATGTCCTTTCGGAATGCTCTGCTTCATATGGTTTTTATGATGATAGAAAGTAATATGGTATCAGACATCTTTCATCATAATAAGTCTTTGTTTTTTCTTTCTTTCATTTGTTTGTCATTTTATTGATGACCATTATTTTGTTGATTATTTTGCAGTGCTGACGTGCTCATTTTTTACTCTCTTAATATGTTCCTAACATCTTTGTCAGTTCCTTAAAGTTCTTCTAACAACAGTTATGTGGTTGCAGGATTTAAGAATCTACTAAATGATAAACAAGCTGTAACTATGTCTTTCCTAAACTCTGTTGACTATTATTTTACCATAAAGAGATTTTACTATGTATGTTTACATTATTCTTCATTCAAATGAAAAATAATAATCATAAAAATAATGTTCCTGATTCAGACAGTGGTCAGAGCTCCAACACCAGCGCAAAGGGAGAACGACTTAGCGCTAAGCTAAAAACGCTGCCAGGGACGAATGAGCCGTATGAAACTAGCGCCAACCGGGAGATCGGTAAGAGACCTAACAGAAACTGTTTTAATGATGGGGTGGGACAGGGCGGCATGTGTACAGCATATCCACATAGTGGAATGGGCACTTACGCACCAACCCCATTTTCCGTGGGTGCTGCTAGCAGAAAGCGCTTAAGTGCAAGGGGAGTGGTCCTATCGCAATTAGGATTGCATGGCTCGCATCAGGCTACCAAATCAGGATCCAGCTTCATATCTATAAACCACTCACTAAAGTTACGGTAACCACTGCTCACAACCTAATGCTTCTATAGCCAGGAATGACCTATCGTGGCACCGCACACCATAATCAGGGGCACAGTGGCGGTCGGATCATTCAGGCAGAATGAACAATATGATTATTGGGTCAGAGTTTATGGACCAATTTATAAACTCTGTAAGTATGTCCTTCACATACACTAGGGAATAATCAGCGGATTATCACATAGCGTGCAGCAATAGACCAATAATACTGATAATCATAAAGGGTTTGTTGTTACAGGGTTTATTGACCTGTTTGTGTTCTGACATGCAGATGCGTCATATGTAGACCCGCTCGGCCCGCAAATAGAGAGACCGAAAACCGCAGCAAGGAAAAGAGTGGAAGAGGAAGAGTTTGCAGATGAAGAACTCGGAGATGATCTTCTCCCTGAATAATTATTTACTGGTTAATGTTTATTTATATCTTACAGATCTGTGTCATGTTGGATATGTGGTTTGATACATTTCTAGCTGTTTCCTTAATGCACTAGAATATAAGACTATATGTATATGTAATTACAGCACATGTCTTATATCATAATAAAGTCACACCCACTTTTCTATATTTCTCATTTGATCTGTCAAAGTATTGTTTCTCCTCTGCCCAGGGATGCCATCAGAAATACACCTAGCCTGGACTAACCACTAATGAACGATCCGTTTTATGCATAAAAGTCCAGACTTATGTTTTGCATGTGAATGTATCCCTAAGCAACAGATTCATAGGGATCCACATAGTACAAGGTGATCTGGGTGGGCTCACAGAAACAGGTAGCACGTATACAGTACATCGAGTAAGAGAGACACCCGCCTGCAACGTCATCTGTGCCCACCGACAAATGCCTCATTCTTATATATCTGGGTGGGTTTGAAATGCACTCTGGAAGAATGGTTGAGCCTGATGCAGACTTAAGAAGCAGCTTGAAAAAAAGAGCGGAAAGTTACTCCTGGGAAAAACCATGTTGATTTCAGGGGGAGTCAAGTTAATTGTATTCTTTGCATGCAGAGTTATATCCTTGAATTGGTTACTGCACACAGATACTGACCAGCTTTACTATCACACTGTTATGTGTTATGTAGACTTGGGCCAGGAAACGCCACCTCTCGGGCCTGATCCAGCGCTACGAAAATTCGCACGGCGGGCGAATGCGTACGTTAGACCGTGCGAAAAAAACATGCACGCCCCTAACACTCCCATAGTAAAGTACCTGCTTACGGCGGCTATACCCTACACTGGGTACTACCGTCGGCCGTACGAATTTTCGCACATAATACGAAAATCGTACGGCCTTAGCACGCCCATACTGTACAATTTAAATGGCTATCCCCGCCTCCCTGTTGTAAAACGAGCGCCCAGGCGACCGTCGTACTGAACGCACGCCCCTCGAGCGAAAAATTCGCACACCATACGAACGCTATACGCTCATGTCGTCCAGCCGACAGGAAGCTGTCATACTGGGCATGCGTGGTGCGAATTTTCATACGAAAATACGCAAAAAACGGTCGTACGCTCGCACGAAATCGGCCAATTTCGTAGCTCTGGATCAGGCCCCTCAACTCTGATACTATTTGTAGCAGATGAACTATGACTCACCTGCAATCATCATGGTTTAGCCCAGGAGTGACTTTCCTCTCTTAGGACCTGATTCACACTTAAGAATCTTCTTAAAATAAGAACTTAAAATCACTCCTGGACAAAACCATGTTGATTTCAGGGGGATTAATTTAATTGTATTCTTTGCATGCAGGGATATATCTTTAAATTGCTTACTGCACACAGATACTGACCAGCTTTACTATTACACTGTTATTTAGACTTGGGCTGGGAAATATCAACTCTCAACACTAGTACTGTTTGCAACAGATGAAATATGACTCCCCTGCAATCAACATGGTTTAGCCCAGGAGTGACTTTTAGTTCTTATTTTAAGAAGTGTGAATCAGGTCCTTAATTTCAAGCTCCTTCTTAAGTCTGAATCAGGCCCGTTGTGTGCACATGCCCGGTATGAAAAAAGTAACCACAATCCAATTAAAATCCACAGGAGTCTGTCCCATCAACCTGTTGAACCATTTATTAATTGTTATTAATTTTATTCTTATTTATTTAGATTGTGTCAGTATATACAGAGTTTGTGTTTATTTAAAATACCTACTAGCGGCACACAAACATCTGTCCCTCTTTAGGCCCCTCTGACCAGATGTTTTTATCTTTGTTTTTATATGTTAATATATTTGCTATTTTTAAACCCCGTGCTGATAGTTGGCAAAAGATGAGCTGTGGTAATACATTTGGTCAAAGTCACAGAACTATTTCAGCATTTACACTCCATCGTCCTATCATTCACATTCCATGCCTGCTACATTTACCCATCTGCTCCCCAGTTACTGACCACACAGGCAGTTTAAGGGTTAAATGTTAACCGGGAAACATCATTAGATTGTATCTGTGTATCTTTTCCATAGCTCTGGATATTGTGTCACTTATTAAACGTACATGGAAACGTTTCTTTTTAATTGTACTGAATAATGTGCACTGTTTCCTATTAGCGGACTAGTAAATGCCTTACGTATGTTTCTAAATGCAATGAAAACCCCATAAAGCATTGTCGTCATCATGGAATCCAGAGAGGAAATAGAACAGTCAACGCCTCTTCCCCGGTGAAACATATGTTCATGTTGTATAAACAGATAACGGCTGACACCTGCTGCACCAGCTCACATGACCCACATGTTGGTGGCAATCAGGGCTGTTAGAGGTATGGAGGCATCAGGGGATATTTGTTCCCGACGTTCTTATGGTAATGAATATATGTCACCTACACAATGGAGGCAGCCATGTTGCTGACTGTCTCTTCAAGAACCAATGCCTTGTAAAAATGATCATCTGGGGCTGGAACCAGGATGCATGCACAGAATGTTCAAGCACCTATCAATGTCTTATTCAGATCTGAGTGCAACTCAAGCATCCAGGGCTTGTGTTCTGGGGGGGTGTGTTGAGGGAGGCCAGGGGTAGTTTGATGTAGTCAATGTACAGTGCAGCAAGTTCCTCCTGATCTAAAACCAGGCGCAGACAAAACGAAGATCTGTTTACATTAAAACATTTGCACCTATTGCAGGTCATGTCCAGCAGGGGGCACAATTGTTTAAATTTCAACCTGAAAAAACATATAATATATAAATAGAACAAATTAATTGCTCTGAAAACCTCTGCTTACATGTGTGTTGTATAACTGTGCTGTATTACGCATGGCAACTTCCTGACACACCCTCATTTTTTCATGTTCTTAACTGACTTAAGAAGGCCATAGGCTGCCTTATCTTTCCGTGCGTATGTTTGTTCTTATGTTGCTAAGTACACACGTACCTAAGAAACCACTCCCTGTCTGCCCCATTTAAATGCTTCCCCCTCCACCCACTTTTCTTAACTTCCTTCTTAACTTGGCCTGGCACACCCCTTCTTACTTCTCATTATGAGTGGGGTTGAGAATTGCTCCTAATGGATCTCTGTTCCCGACTTAAAAAAGAACCCAGCCGGGTTTGAAACGCGTCAGTCAGGTGGCAGCACGGAACGAGGATTGCATACCAGGACAGTAGAGACTGTAGAGTGGCCACTGATCCTCGCTGTACCCTTTGAAACATCAGGAAACAGTCCCACTTCGTCTCCTGCCTTACCATCTTCCTGGTATGACCCCCAGTTCTTTATTTTAGTGTTTTGTATGTGTAGACTTGTATTAATAAATTGTTTTGTTTTATCTTTGTCTCCCGTTTTGCGCCCCCTATCGGGGGAAGGGTGGTATTACAAGCATTCAATCTACACATCGGAGCATACCCACTTTGGATCTCTATTGAACTGTATTTAATTGCACAGTTTATTACTTCGGTATTTACTATCTGATATACCATATTTATTCTATTTATTTTATTCTGTTTACACTGGCACTTCCCACTGAGATAATTTTTAGCGCTAACATTTTTACCTTTACCATTCCTTTTTATTATTTGGAATTTGTTTATAGCTGCCTTAATTAAACTTAACTAACATTGAGACTGTGCAGCCCTTAGCCCTTAGTGTTCAATCGCACAGCTCCCACCCTGCATTGGGACATATGCATCCCCCACAACCTTATACACTTCCATTACAGAAGTCTGCATCTGTAGTGTCCAGATCCATAATGGAGGTGCGCTAAGTGCACACACATTTTCAAGATGCGTCCCAGCTATCCTCCTATTTCAGTTCATACCCATGTTTTCTCCTGCAGATTGCAGTATTATTAGTTATTACGGTTTATTTAGATTTACTTTTATTAACAGATGATCATATAACATCCTGGCAGATAATTACTTCTTTAGGTATCCAAAAGCGCAATGTGTTCCAACCAGAGCATACGTGTATCATTGTCTGGCTGCCTCTGGGGGCTCAGTACAGGAGAACATGAGATATTGTAGAATGTGGCAGTGATGAAGCTGTGATAGGAGAACATGAGATATTGTAGAATGTGGTAGTGATAAAGCTGTGATAGGAGAACATGAGATATTGTAGAATGTGGCAGTGATGAAGCTGTGATAGGAGAACATGAGATATTGTAGAATGTGGCAGTGATGAAGCTGTGATAGCAGAACATGAGATATTGTAGAATGTGGCAGTGATGAAGCTGTGATAGGAGAACATGAGATATTGTAGAATGTGGCAGTGATGAAGCTGTGATAGCAGAACATGAGATATTGTAGAATGTGGCAGTGATGAAGCTGTGATAGGAGAACATGAGATATTGTAGAATGTGGCAGTGATGAAGCTGTGATAGAACATGAGCTATTGTAGAACGTGGCAGTGATGAAGCTGTGATAGGAGAACATGAGATATTGTAGAATGTGGTAGTGCTGAGGCTGATATTTATTATCACTCAGATTTCAAAGCATTTGAAATCTCAGTACTACAGAGAACACAGTGCATTACACTAAAACACTTCCAATATGCTGCAAAATACAGAGGACCAAGTTAGGCTCCAGCAATTGCCTCGGTTGGCTGGGCATGCTGAGACATGTAGTTCCACAACATCTGGTGATGCTCTGGTATTCAACCTTAGATCTAAAGTTGGATCAGCCCAGGCAGATAATCTCTTAAGACTGGATCCTAAACTTATAACGACAACTGACTTATGTAAATCGGGCTGTGGGAGCGCAGTGCAAATGTGCGAGCAGATGTTACACTTTACTCCGTATGATGGATTATACTCATTGGGCCTGATCCAGAGCAATGCTCTGGGTCTTATTTACGCTGGGCGCAAGTGTTAGATGCATATGTTTTTTTTTCTGTTTTTCCGTTTTTCCCTAACTCTGAATCTTGCTTCCTTAACTCCATCGTAGTTACGAAGGAAGGGGCGTGGAGCTCCGTAACTACGTTGGAGTTACGGAAGGTAGGCGGGAGGAGGGAGGGTTTGCTCACTTACACTCCCGGACAGCCGTAATTACACTTGGTTACGCCGGCTGAAGTTAGGGTAGCCAGCGTAACTGAGAGGACTTACGGCTGGCCCGGGGGGAGTTAGGGTGGACTTCAGCCGGCGTAACAGAGTGTAATTACGGCTGGCCGGGGGGAGTGCTTAGTAGTTACGGCCGTGCATTGTTACGAACAATGCACTGCCGTAGGTCTGGATCAGGCCCATTTTGGGTAGGGGAAGGCGTGTAAATTGTACAGTGTGGGCTGGGTTAGGCACTTCCATATGAAGAGATACGCGGGGAGAAGTTAAGGTAGGCTGATGGACACCTAAGTCATCTAAACTGATTTACGTGTCACTACGTGCGTGCAGAAAGCACTCTTAATTGTGGATCCGGTCCTTAAAGGTGGTTGAGGTGATCAGTCATTGTTTAAGAATACAGGTTTAGTCAGAACAACATTACTAATGGGGGATATTGAATATGTATAATAAATGCCAGTAATGTTGTATCATGTCTCCAGAGCTGGGGTGAGGGTTGTGGTGGGAGGCAGATCTGCCTGTGTCCCATCCAGCCCAGCTCATCTCCCATACCCCCATGCCCCATCCTGTGTAACCTGTGCACCATACTCATCATTCCTTTCATGTCCCTATTATAGCTGTACTGACAGACCTGCTTCATTACCAGAATGACTACAGTTCCACAGTCCACCTTCATGCCATAGTCCTGTATTACACATAGCCTAAACCTCATACCCCTCTCCTCCATGTCTTCCTCCTGCTTTCCAGCTTGTCTTCCCCCTTATTCTCCCCAGCTTGCCTCCTCCCCTCAGATCATCTATCCCCTGTCATCCTCAGTCCTGCTCCTCAGATCTCCAGGATGCAGCCATGGAAGAAGGTGAGGAGAGGGGTGGACCTGAGGAAGGGATGGAGGTGTGTGACTGAAGTCAGGGAGGGGACAGCCTGTCGCTACACTACAGCGCACAGACCTCCAGCAATGAAGGGGGTTAATAAAACAGGAGGGTCCAGAGTCCATGTAGGCAGAGAGTTGTTTGTATATGGGGGGCTCCGACATGGAAAAATCAGCAGAGCTCAGTGTATGCAGCCAGTGTTCTGCCCCTGTGTGTGCAATGTCTTTCTCTGTCCTTTATAAGATGTTCCCAGAGGCTATGATCAGCCAGGAGGCAACTGAGAAGCAGAATCACTGGAATCAATATCTAACATAGCAGCATATTTCCTGCGCACTTTATTATGTATCTGACTTGTTGCAGCTGTTTCTGATGTATGGGATGGGATTCTCTGAAATCATGCATTTATTCTGCTCCATGACAATTATTCATAATATAATACAAGCAGAAACCCTCCTTGCTGTATGTGTATTATTACAGTTACATATGTGTATTATGTAACCTACCATCTATACCAGCCCTCGATTGTCAGCACCGCTCGTTTTCAGTAAATGTCATATATTACAATTTATATGAGAGATTTGGGAGTTTTCTGTTTCCAGACTATGCAACATAGAGCTGTATAATTTGGTCATAGAATAAAATGCACTTTAGTTTAATTCCGAATATTGTGTGTGTATAGAATGTATAGAAAAATGTAATCTAGGAAAGGGCACTATGTCTTATTTAGACAAGATACCTACCTGTTCTGGTTAGGGTTAGACTGTGGGTAAGAGTTAGGGTTAAGCTTTGGAGAGGGGAAGGTTAAGGTCAAGTTGCAGGACAGGGACGGTTAGGGTTTGGAAGGGCAGCCCTCCTCTGTTATACTGGTGAATGATGCTGCCGTGCAGTCCTCCTCTGTTATACTGGTGAATGATGCTGCCGTGCAGCCCTCCTCTGTTATACTGGTGAATGATGCTGCCGTGCAGTCCTCCTCTGTCCCTTTGTTAACAACTGGTTAAGTGCACACTGTGTGGAGTGACATCAATGTCCAATAGGAAAGCCTATGATTGGATAATGGGGGTTATGGCTGCTATGCACGTTCACTGTATTCATACATAATTAGCACCTCAAGTTATATGTGTATTTGGTGTCTCCCATAATTCATTAAAGACACAACTATTGTACACAACATGCAGTATGAGTAAATCTCTTGACTCTTGTTTGCAGGTTTGTTTGTCTCGGGCAACACTGGTGGTTTGTTTAGGATTACTGATTGTCAGCTCCGATGGTTCTAAAGCAATGAAGAGAGCCCCTCCAAAGACCAAGGCCTGTGCCGACCGCCAGGAAGAGGTGCTGGAGCAGATGTATGGGCATCTTGCTGCCGGGATGCTTAATGCCTATCACCACACACTGCAGCTGCAGCCACTGGAGCGAGAGAATGTCACCTGTCCAGCAGGAAGCCGCCATAGCCCTCCAGTGAATGGCAAACAACGACTGCCGGTCAACATACACAGCATTTCACCATGGGCATATAGGTAATACCGGTAGTGCAGATATCTATATTATAAGTATAACGTCCATGGTGACCAGGCTGCTGGTCAGACTGTAGGACTGTAATGTGACAACCTGATTTTGGTAAAGGTAATGGACCGCTTACTACCCCATTTGTAGCATTACACTGCTGCAAAGCGTAGGGCCTATGTTAGGGCAAAATGGCTGATTTTTTTTTATCGGGCCAGCCGGCTCAGACAAGTGGACCAGCTACAACGGCGCTGGTCTCAATTAAAGAGTAGGCAGCCCCGTCTTCTCAGGCATTTGCGGAGGTCCATCACACGTAAGTGTGAAATAAAATTACAGATTTCATATTTTGTACAGTGTATGTATGTATATGTCTATGTTATTCTTATTTTAGACTGTTCATTTCACTGAATAACGAGTATCGTCACCTTGTTCAAATTATTTTCAGATCGCACAAATATTTGCTGTAATGTATGTTAAAGATCAATGTTATAAATGTTGAATAAGCTCATCTGAAACGCAAGCTCAAATAAAGCTGTACATACACTAGAGCGATTTTCGTCACAATCTGCCAATTATTTTTCAATCGTGACACACGTCGCTCTAGTTAATGTCCTACATCAATTTTCAACACGTCCAATAAACGCAGCAGACATACTCGGGTATGATTATTGGATTTATAGCAATCATGTCTGAATACTATCGGGCACTGGCGCACGATATTGTAAGGCAGCCAATCATCATGCTGACTGGCTTCCTATCCCTGTAACGGACGCTGCTCCAGATATATGTCTAAAGCTGTTCTGACAGCTTTGAAGGTATACTTCAAAGATGTAAAGTATACATGCAAAGCTGTCAGAGCAAACTGCAGAGTGCATAGATCTGCTGCAGCGTCTATTGCAGGGAGTAGTACAGACAGGGATCGGCAAAAAGAAACGCTGTGTGAAGCGCGTGTTCTAACTATTATGATCTGTAGTACAGCATTATTTACATTTGTAGGATTATTTGCATTTACTTATTTATGTATTTTATATGACATTAGGATCCCGTCAGAGAAGACTTCGACCTTCTTCCACAAAATTATCATGATCTCACTCCCACACACCTGCCCATTCCCCCTCTCCTGCCCATGCACCCGCTCCTGCCCATACCATATCTCCCTCCTCTGTCCATTCCCCTTCACACTCCCCTACACATTCCCTCTCTCCTCCTGGCCATGCCCCTCCCCTTCCCCTTCCCTCTCCTCTACCTTTTCCCCTGGCTCTGTGCCATCCATGCAAGTGACAACGGCACCAGTAGAAGGCCCTGAATTTCAAAGAAGACCAGCGGGTTTATGTGTGTATATTTGGTTTGTTACAGTATTATGTTTGTCACATATTACCAAACATCATCTAACATCATAAGATTATATAAAAGATCATGCTGGTGCAATGAAAAGGTGTTAATGTATAACAGCAACTAAAAATACAATTTTCTATCATCCATGGCCAATTTGCCATTATAAATGGCACAATAGTCAAATAAAAAGTCTTAAACATGTATAGTGTGGGGCAAATTAGTATAGTTATCAAACAGCAACTGCACATATAAATCAGTAAACAATAACACTTAAAAATAGTCAACAGTCACTATACACATTTATATAATTATATGTGCAGTGACAGATTGTGACTATGGGCCGGATCCAGAACTACGTCCATCTTCCGTAGACGGACGTAGTTCAATAAACAGTAGCTACTGCGCATGCGTAGTAGCTATTGTACGTAATCTGCGTATCGTTTTGATACGTAGATTGCGTATATGCGGTCTAAAAGATACGATACGCAGATTACGTACAATAGCTACTACGCATGCGCAGTAGCTACTGTTTATTGAACTACGTCCGTCTACGTCTGGATCCGGCCCAATGTTTCTTATTTTATACTCTAGCCTTTGGATTTGTTTTAACAGCATAGAACGGGATTCACTGATCCGTATTTACTACGTGTGCGTTTTTACGTACTCACGTAGCAAGGCAACACCCTTGACACTCCCCTCGGCTGGACGGGTTTTTGGTGACTTCCATCTCCATAGGGCACCCCTAAGTCTACGTGTGTACTGACGCGCATATGTTACGTACGTGCGTATTTATCTAACTGCACCCGTATGGACAAAAACCACGCCCCTCCATACGTATGTCCCTAAATGCTGTTCAGTCAGTGCCCAAAGTACTTATGTGTGTAAATACTACGTAATGTGGATGGAAAAAGTTATTACGTGTGCGCAGTTAACCCGCTCCTAAAAATATGCACCCAACCCCACGCAATAAAGTGTGAATACAGCCCATAAACATTAAGGGCCTGATCCTCATTTAGGGCCTGATCCAGAGCAACGCTCGCAAGCGAGCGTACGACGAGCGTATGCGAATTTTCGGCAAAAAATTCGCAATGCGCATGCCCAGTATGACAGGTTCCGGTCGCCCGAGCGTCATGAGCGAATAGCGGGCGTATCGTTAGCGTATTTTTCGCTCGCTGGGCGTATTTTTTTTACGATGGTCGGCTGGGCGCCCGTTTTACTACTGGGAGGCAGGGTTAGCCATTTAAATTGTACAGTATGGGCATGCTAAGCGTATTTTCTCAGCGTATTTTCTGCGAATTTTCGTACGGCCGACGGTCGTACCCAGTGTAGGGTATAGCCGCCGTAAGCAGGGACTTTACTATGGGAGTGCTAGGGGCGTGTAGGTTGATACGACGAGCGTACGTTCGCATTCGCCCGTCGTGCGAATTTTCGTAGCGCTGGATCAGGCCCTTAGTAACATTAGGGGACTTACGTAAACCTCTTGTGTAAACCCCATAAAAAGTAACGGCAGACGTTATGTTACAGATCTCCTAGTGTACAGAACTGAGTTTCCAATGCTAGACGATCCATGTGGAGGTCCTAAGTGTTATTTGGACATTACTGAATGACAGCGTACACTAACCAGGGATTTTATAAAGAAATGTTCTTTGTTTTATACATCAAAACCTGTCTGTTCTTTGCTCTCTGCTCACAGGATCTCCTATAATCCCACAAGATATCCGAAATACATCCCTGAGGCATACTGCCTGTGTAAGGGCTGCTTGACAGGACCCAATGGAGAGGAGAACTTTCATTTCCGCAGCACGCCGGTCTACATGCCAACGGTCATCCTGCGACGCACATCAACCTGCTCTGGGGGGCGCTATGTGTACGTGGAGGACTATATCACTATACCCGTAGGCTGCACCTGCGTTCCAGAACAGGAGAAGGAGACAGATCTGGAAGACGGGAACTCCAGCTTGGAGAAAGAAAACTTTAAAGTACCTATTAGTAAAAGTGAGAAGCCAGCGTCCAACTGAACATCAAGCCGTACATTCAGAGATTCCTACGTTTCTAACAAGTCTTCTTCACAGAGAATGACCTGCTTCCTCTACAAGGATGGTTCAGGTGGTGGGTGGCCATTACGTATAATCATAAGGCAGAGGAGCGGAGTGAAGCATTATATTGTATTTTGTGTCAGTAATTAGCTTTTCTTCTGCTGCTTTTTCTTTCTGGCAAGAGAGGAATCGATTTACATAGTACAAAGATTAAAGACCAGAAACTTATGGTGCATAACCATGGAATATTGTGTAGTTTAGACAGTACATTTGGGGTATACTTAGCTACATATATTACCAACTAAGATTCACATTAATACAATGCATATGTCTTAGAAATGTAGTCATGGTAACACAGTTGTGGAGGTTCCCCACTGCCTACAGACACAGACCACTGACCATATTGGCCTGTGATTGGCTGCAGGCTGGTCTAGCGTTGTAACATCATAATGTAAATACATATTCTAAACTACCTAAACAATGTGTAACCAGTGTTGTGTGTTCAATGTGGAGCGATATGAATAAATTACACTCACTGTATACTGTTAAATTCATATAAAATATATTAAAAGTTAATCAGGGCCATAGTAAACCCCAGTTACATAAAGTAGACATAGTATGACAGACAGCACAATACACAACCTTCAGTAAATCCCACAGTATTAATTTGTTTATAGTAACATCTGAGGTCAGGAATATTCTAAAATTGGGGTGTTTTGCATGTCAGAAATTGATGTAATTCTAGTAAATAATTCTGCGGTCAGTGCAGGCTTCTTACTGTCAGAACTGGCCAGAAAATGTAAATTCAGTTTCAGAACCTCCACTGTTACAGTATAAAGACATTTACAGTCCACCTGTGTATGTTACAATATGCTTTTTATATTCAATCACACTGAATGGTGGGCTTAGTAGTTTTCTCTGTCATATTTTTTTCTGAAGCTATTTGATTCCAGTAACAATTTTTATGGTGAATGATATTAAGCTTTAATCCACTGCAAATGTATATTGTGTAAATCCATGCATCAGCCACCAATAACACTGGACCATATTCACGGTTAAGAAAGCTTTAATACGAACATACTTTCCCCTACCTCACCTCCTTTCCATACCTCCCAGTCTTCTTAAATCCTCCCAGAGGCTGCCAAAGCACATCTCTTTATACTTTCTCTTTAAAGACCGGACATACTCAATCTACGTACCTAAATGTGAAGAATACTAGATCACTGGACTGTACACTAATCACTAGATGTGGAGAACACTGTACTGTACACTAATCGCTAGATGTGGAGAACACTGTACAGTACACTAATCACTAGGGGGGTGATTCAGAGATGCGACTGCGAAAAGATCGCAGATATACGCAACTAAGTTCAGATCTTAGCAGGTTACAGCCCACTGTTTAAATAGTCACTCCCCTTGCAAACAGCGGCGGATCTTAAAGTTAGACCACCATTGAGCAACCCTAACTCTGCACTGTCATTTAAAACACTGTACTGTGCACTGATCACTAGATGTGGAGAACACTGTACTGTGCACTGATCACTAGATGTGGAGAACACTGTACTGTGCACTGATCACTAGATGTGGAGAACACTGTACTGTGCACTGATCACTAGATGTGGAGAACACTGTACTGTGCACTGATCACTAGATGTGGAGAACACTGTACTGTGCACTGATCACTAGATGTGGAGAACACTGTACTGTGCACTGATCACTAGATGTGGAGAACACTGTACTGTGCACTGATCACTAGATGTGGAGAACACTGTACTGTGCACTGATCACTAGATGTGGAGAACACTGTACTGTGCACTGATCACTAGATGTGGAGAACACTGTACTGTGCACTGATCACTAGATGTGGAGAACACTGTACTGTGCACTGATCACTAGATGTGGAGAACACTGTACTGTGCACTGATCACTAGATGTGGAGAACACTGTACTGTGCACTGATCACTAGATGTGGAGAACACTGTACTGTGCACTGATCACTAGATGTGGAGAACACTGTACTGTGCACTGATCACTAGATGTGGAGAACACTGTACTGTGCACTGATCACTAGATGTGGAGAACACTGTACTGTGCACTGATCACTAGATGTGGAGAACACTGTACTGTGCACTGATCACTAGATGTGGAGAACACTGTACTGTGCACTGATCACTAGATGTGGAGAACACTGTACTGTGCACTGATCACTAGATGTGGAGAACACTGTACTGTGCACTGATCACTAGATGTGGAGAACACTGTACTGTGCACTGATCACTAGATGTGGAGAACACTGTACTGTGCACTGATCACTAGATGTGGAGAACACTGTACTGTGCACTGATCACTAGATGTGGAGAACACTGTACTGTGCACTGATCACTAGATGTGGAGAACACTGTACTGTGCACTGATCACTAGATGTGGAGAACACTGTACTGTGCACTGATCACTAGATGTGGAGAACACTGTACTGTGCACTGATCACTAGATGTGGAGAACACTGTACTGTGCACTGATCACTAGATGTGGAGAACACTGTACTGTGCACTGATCACTAGATGTGGAGAACACTGTACTGTGCACTGATCACTAGATGTGGAGAACACTGTACTGTGCACTGATCACTAGATGTGGAGAACACTGTACTGTGCACTGATCACTAGATGTGGAGAACACTGTACTGTGCACTGATCACTAGATGTGGAGAACACTGTACTGTGCACTGATCACTAGATGTGGAGAACACTGTACTGTGCACTGATCACTAGATGTGGAGAACACTGTACTGTGCACTGATCACTAGATGTGGAGAACACTGTACTGTGCACTGATCACTAGATGTGGAGAACACTGTACTGTGCACTGATCACTAGATGTGGAGAACACTGTACTGTGCACTGATCACTAGATGTGGAGAACACTGTACTGTGCACTGATCACTAGATGTGGAGAACACTGTACTGTGCACTGATCACTAGATGTGGAGAACACTGTACTGTGCACTGATCACTAGATGTGTAGAACACTGTACTGTACACTGATCACTAGATGTGGAGAACACTGTACTGTACACTGATCACTAGATGTGGAGAACACTGTACTGTGCACTGATCACTAGATGTGGAGAACACTAGATCACTGTAATGTGCACTCATTACTAGGGGCCAGATTTACTAAGCTGTGGATTTGGAAAAGTGATGTTGCCCATAGCAACCAATCATCAACCAAACCAAGATTTTAGCTAACATTCTCTAGTATGTAAAAAGACTGCACGGAGGCAATCTACATACATAACTGGCATGTAGATTGCAAAAATGACCTACTATGCATGCAAATCTACGCACCTCTGAATATGGCGCATGGTCCCGAGTGATCAGTGTACAGCACCTGCATCATTACAGTCATGAAATTTGCCATGTTTATAGGTTACAATAGTAGTAACACTCAGTATTTGTCTATTTGCCACTCAGTATAGCCCAGGAGAGGAGGAGAGGTCCACTGCTTTATTAAAGTCTATACAGTACATACATTTACAAATTGTTCCCCACACAGTAAGAGTGTGTTACAGATTGGCTGCGTTCTCCTTGGAGCTTGTTTGTTGAACCATTCCCAAAGTCTGGAGAGAGGAATATCCGAGGGGTAACCCTGCCATCATAAAGGACCAGGCAGAGCTGTAATGAGATCCAGGTCTAGTGCGTGGAATCCAGTCCCATCTCATAGTTTGTATAACATCGGAACTCATTTGCTAAAGAGCGTGTATGCTTCGGGACAAATTTACACATTTTCAGAGAAAGTATCTGGTTTGCTAAATCTTCCATCACAGCTCCTAGAAAAGAGAAACACAACGTGTATATATATATATATATATATATATATATATATATATAGCCATTATTCACATCAATGCGTATCTAACAGCACAACCTTTCTACACCAGATTACAGGAATCTCACATCACGAACACTAACCCCTCTAATAACAGTGGTCACATTTACGCAGTTTTTGTCGTTGTTTTAAGAACTGAGCTACTACGCATGTGTGGCTTACGAAATCTACGTACAGAAATGGTACGTAGATAGTGTAAATAAGTGACTACGCATGCGCAGTAGCTCAATTCTTCAAACAACGTACGTAAGACGAAAACTACGTAACTGTGAATCCGGACCTGTGTCACCACCTTAGCCTTCCTCACATACACAGTCATACGAGTGCCGAGGCTAAATTCCACGGGCCTGGCACAGTATTTCCTGAAAACCGCTGCTATAAGCAACCTCATGATCCGAGTTTTCATTAATATTTCAAAACATTTTTTTTATGTTTATTTTTAGTTTTTTCAAAGCACTGTTTGAAGCAATAGTGAAAATGAACACACCCCCCCCCCATCATTTGAATCTAGCACCAGCGATCATGGAACATGAGCTGCTGTCCTCTCCTCTGAGCTGTGCTGCTGATAGAGTTTAGCAGAAGCATTTGCAGTTCTCCATCTGTGCAAGCAACTTCTGGTAAGTGGCTCTTAGAGGAGGTGTTGACTTACAGCTAATTTTTGGTGTTTTTTTTTTTTTTATAAAGAGAGTTTTTTGTTTTATCTGGACTGAGGATGTAACTAGAAAGTTAGTTACTCCCTTCCAGGATTTCGATAACCGGGCGTTTTCTGTATGGTCGGATTGGAACTTCTCTGATTTCAATAACAGACTGTTCTGCTGCCAATCTTAGTGCAGGGTCAGGGTGTTGTAAGTTTAAACATGTGCTTAAACAAGCGTTCACATGGATACAGTGGGGATCATCTATTGGCACAACCAGGTCTTAGGGTCCAACCCTATTCACCTAAGTGACGATAAGACCAATTGAATCCCCCCAGGACATTCTACCTCATTACGAGTCTGCTGTTACATCTTATGTATGTTCTGAGCATATAACATGTAAAGGACGAGTCTATCTATTTCTCAGTTCACTGCAGCATTCATTGCCATCATTTTCAAGGCTTGTCATTTAAGCAGAGGAGCCCCGTTATAACTTCTACCAATGTTCCCCCCTGCTTACATGCTGAATTATCAACAACAAATGCCAATTTAATATTACATAAGTGACAAACCAATGGTAACTAACCACACACATGATTATCTATATAAAATGGTTTGTTGAAATAATCTTGTCACATTTGGCTCCAAAATTTCTGTTCACCTACAATCTAACAAATATATAAAAAAAAAAATACAATGTTCCTTCAGTTTATTTATTCTGCTCTTAACAATTATGGATTCTGAACTACCATGGCAACAACAGTCACATGATGCACTAAGCCAGTGATGGCTAACCTGTGACACTCCAGGTGTTGTGAAACTACACTTTCCATCATGCTTTGTCAGGTATCCGCTATGCTTTTGNCCCCACCCGTGCCATCACACGACATGCTGTGACGGCAGTCACAATATAAAACACACCTGTGCACAAGAGAATCTTTTCTTTGGTCAGGTAGCGGATGGTCTCGGCTGTTTTACGCAGGCATTCTTCAGACAGGTATGGAGGATCTGCTAATACTATATCATAGCTATGCTGCTGAAGCCTCTGTGGCAGGTCTAACGGGTTGTTGTAATCATAGAAGACAAAGTCATCTCCATAAACTGAAAACCGCCTGTCGTACTCCAGCAAAACAATAGACACGTCCTCCTCAGCCAGAGCTTTCACTTTCTGGTAGATGCTGGGAGCGCTGACACAGGCTATCCTGAGAAGAGAGAAACAAAAGCAATTAACCTGTCCTCCAATCAGAATCTTGATTGGAGCTGTATTTGAACACTGGTGAACATTCAGACTTGGGAGCAAAACAAAAGAGGAGGATCACCTTTACACCTTCATAAAAGGTGGCCGATTTAGAGGAATTTGTGCTCTACAAACAAAACAGAAGGTGTTTCTATGCATGTAGGAACTAGCACAGTGAGTAGCACTTGTGACTCGCGGCACTGAGGTAATAATGTTCTCCCCGTGCCTGCATGGGTTTCCTCCGGGTGCTCTGGTTTCCTCCCACATGCCCAAAAACATGCTATTAGTTTAATTGGTTGCTAACTAAATTAACCCTAGTGTGTGTGTGGCGGGGGTGAGTGATAAGTGTTCTCTGTATAATAACTGAAGAGTGGTGGGTTCGGGGAAAGTTTGAGGTAGGGTTGCTTCAGCAGCAAGGGTGGTGGGTGGGTGGAAACGGCAGACTACACAGGCCAAGTAGTTCTTATCTGCTGTCAAATTCTATGATTGTATGAAAATTTACATTGTAACCCTCAACTTTCAAAATGGTTTGTCATTAATTAAATTTGGCTTTTGTTCCTAAATACGCCTCAGTTCCACAAAAATGTAAAATTCACATGTAGGTTATAAGATTGTAATACAGAGAAAAAAACAAGGTAAAGTGATACCAGGATGATTGACCCTGTGTCCTGAACAGTACAGCATTGTGAATGAGAAGCTGACAGGCAATGGTCTTTACACATAGGATGGCAAGTCTCAGAGATGTATGAATGAACAGCTGGATTGCAAAAGATAGGTGATTATAGTGGTTCTATTTTCCAATCAGATATGTCCTGTTGTTTTAAATGCAGCCTACAAACAATCCTATTGTCTGTTATATATGCACCTCAGTCTCATCTCTTTACCGAAGACATGGCTGATGGTCATACTTCATTATATGAACACATTTTACATGGAGAGAAAGGGATATAAAAGATATGACTAAAAAGAATAAATATGGAATTTATGCACATTTTATGATATGCCACAAAACCTGCATTGTAATATTTGCCTTACCTTCCATTATTCCCAGAAGCCTCCAGTGCTTCCTTAGCTAAGCACAGTGCGGTCTCCTCACTGTACCAAAACTGACTCAATTGCTGATAAATGACAAAAACAAACATAATAAGCATAAGTGTAAAGTAAGAGCTCCCTCTAGAGGATATCCAGAGAAGCAACTTTGAAAATAAGTTAAATAGAGACAATTCTAAACTCTACAGCACCACAAACTGTGATTCAAAACAATATGCGCATATATTTAACTGCACTTATTAATCTTGGCAAATTTTGATAATTAAACATCAAAGTGATATATATGTACCCTAATGAGTACATTTACTGACATTTGTAAAAAAAAAAAAAAAAAGAAAGAAAGTAGAGGTGCTGAACACTGTAACCAATCACATTCTATCTACAATTTACATAATATAGAAGTTGATACTTTTAAAATAAACAGTTGTACTAGAAATTATATCTAGAGAAATCAGCTCATGTATTTTGGAATTCATCTATAGTCTTGCATACTATGGGCATTCCAGAGCACAGAGGTTCCCACACTTCAGACCAGATTCACAACAACGCATTTCTATACTTATGTGCCTAGATTTCCGCGCAGAGATACTACACATGCGTAGTAACTTTATTACGCTATCTACGTAGCGTTTAGTTACGTAGATTGCGTACAAGTGGTCTTTAAAGACTACATGACTACTGTCTATAGAGTCCTATTTAAACAGAATTTGGTGTATTCAAGTCAAGAAAGCAATCATTTTAATTTTGGTCCAGCGCATATTGATGGCCAAGCCATCTCTATCCCCTGGTCATTATAATTAATCAGCGCATAACAGGTTCCAAGACAGACTGTAGGTTTGTAAGTGAAATCCACTCAAATTGTAAGTTCTCCACTAGCTAAACAACAAACCTTTCATACAAAATATTCGTACAAAATATTAGGTATATAAAGGTATTTAAATAAGAACAATGCAAAGAGAAGTTTATGGGGTCTATTTACAAAGATTATTTTAATACGATAGTGCCAGTTTTGAAGTGAAAACTGACACTATCACATAAAAATCAAGTGGAGCATATTTACAAAATGCCAGAGAGGAGTTTTACACTCCGCTCCCGACGTAAGACTAAAGACAGCTCAGCTCAGGCTGACATTAGAGGTGAGTATTCCAGCGATGTCCCCATATACCCCTCTTTTCCTCACACTAATAGCTGTTATTAAGAGGAGGAAATAGGGGGTATGCATGGGGAGACCCACCTCACCTGTCCGGGCGACTTGTCGGACTGCAGGTGTCCAAGTCCCGGCATGAATACACTGCGCATGTGCAGTGTTTCTCATGTCGGGACTTGAAATTTTCAAAGTCCCGAATGAGAGTTACTGCACATGTGCAGTACTTCATCCATGCATTGCCTGAATGAGAAATCCTGCAATGACCCAGAAGATCATCGCTGGACCTCGCAGGAGAGGTGAGTATTTGTAAATACTGTGAACGAAGCTGTCAGGCTCGCTGCGAAGATAAGCCAGCCTGATGTAGCTTCCTTCACAGTGAACTGAAACTGTCTGTAAATAGACCCCCATAATCCTGTGCTCCCATCAGCCATCTCTTACCCAATCTTCTTCAACAGCCCCGACAGAAAACGTGTCATAGCCAGGCGTTGCTTTCAGGGACTCCTGCTGCTGCTGCTCAGCATAAAACTCCTGCAGGGCAGCCAAAGTGTGAGCAGAGAGCTGACAATCATCATCATCATCACTGGCATCCATCTATCATATACACACCTGTAAGGCAGAACACAGGGACTTACACGTACACCTGACGTGACAACACACACACTGTATTTATATAATATCTATATAAAAATCATACTATGCTAATAATCTTGGCAATTACTAATTTAGTATTTTTAGGTTGTTTGTTAAAGTATCAATGATGTTGAATTTTAGTCATTACATTTTTTATTAACCTCCTCAGCATTCTGTTTTACATTATGCCTAGGTCTCTTTTAATTATTTAAGTCCTTTCTTGTTCCCTTCCTCTTTTTTTCGGTTTATAAATTGTTGGAACACCATCACTCGGTTCAGGAGACACTCTACTCTACACTGTCTCCTGCTCCTCTCCCCCTCACAGCGCATCTCATTAGCACAGGGACCTGGGTCAGGAAAAACATTGCCATGAGGCTATGAATGGTGGTTTGGGACAGGGTTACACATAGGTAGTCCTGAGGAAATCACATACCCACTTTTTGGATTTATGTTTGACCTTCTACCTACTGAATACTCACCTGGAGCTATGTGCCCCTGACAGCTAAGAATTCAGTTTATTTGTTTTTTATTACTTATATATGTGTTTATTAATAGAATTACATAGAGGCAATTATTTCTTCACATGATTGTCTTGAAAGTAACATATTGGATAATGATGGTTCCAATTACTTGCTATATTAAACAGCCACAAGGTATATATATCAAAATTTATTGGACTAAACACTATTCTTTTATATCATAACATTTGCAACTGTATCTTGGCTATATGTACAATTTCAATGTTGTCTGCTGTAGAGGGTCTACATAAAGCACAATATATTTGCACTGCACATTATTCGTTTGTGATGGTATCATTATTGTAGCTGTGTACTGACTGTAAGTGCATTTGAAACTTTTTTTTTATTGAAGGACTTACTGTGCACTTTTAAATACCTTTAATTTAAGTATAATAAACCATGGGGAGGGTGGTGTCTTGTGCAAGCTGATATTGTAAACACTTTGGTAACCATTGTCGAAGAGACAGAGTTTTTTTTATATCAGTTAAATTATTTCACCAGGTGAGTGACAGTTGTTAGCTCAGGTGCGGAGTATATTGTACCTAATGGAATGGGTCATGTTGGTGGGTCTGCTCTAGGTCTATATGGGCATGTACCATTAGAGCCTCTTCCTATTTCAATGCTGCCTTATAAAAACATCCCATAAAAGAAGCACAACAGCGACAGGATAATAGTAACACAGAGGGGACCCCAGAGCCATGCTGCCTACCACCGCACTGTCCATGCCACAGCCGCATGTTGATGACGTCATCACTGCAAGAGCTGACAACAGTACAGAAACATGTCCGTGACAAGACTGAGCCCATTAATCACAGAGCCCCCGGGCTGTCCCCAGCCTCTCACCTGACACAGTCCCGTCCGGATCCCTAAATCATCGGAGATGAGGAAAACTACATTTCCCGTCATACTTTGCTCGCTCTTCAGGTCAATGTCAGACACGTGCTTCCGGTCATGCTTCAGTAGCAACACTGCAGAGAAGCCCTGGTTAGCAGAGCTGCTGACAGCAAACAGAGAGTTGCTTTTAGTTTGGATTTTAGTTTTCTTTTTGCATGTTTTTGGGCTCCATGTATTTTTTGCGTGTTTGGCGCTGAAAACAGAGCTAATTAGTGATTTATCCATTTAGCAACATTAAGCACCAACACGGAGGTCAGAAGTTGCTGATAAGACCTCAATTAACTCTTTCTGGTCAGTGTTATAAAAATAGCCAGCTCCTAGAGAAATAATAAGTCATTCATAGTTATGTCAGCATCTTCTGCTGCTAATCCCAATATACAATGACAACAAACATGGAAACCAGGCCCCTGCAGTGAGGCAGCAGCTATTGTGACTTGTGATTGGCTCAGAGAAGTTTGTTTATAAGTGAGAAGCCACTTCAGACCAGGCCACCAGTCCAGCACTGTCTTATTTACTCCGTGGGGCAGATTGAATGGCAAGAGATGTGCCACTGGTATGGCACAATACACATATCTACTTAATGGATTTTATCTCACATTTCTATGATGCAATCACAATGTTCATCTACCATAACAGACAGGAATAGGTGCACTTTTCGGCTAATCCCATCATCACGCTCAAGGGTTCAGTCTACATAGATTATCGGTTTTCTGTGAACGAAGCTGCATCAGGTTCGCTTATCATCACCGCAAGCCTGGCAGCTTCGTTTGCAGCATTTTAGGTGAAAACTGTTGTTATCTACAGAAAACGAAAGCTTCACCAGTTAGCAAATGGAACCCAAATGTTTCATCTCACTAATCGATTTGTGTTAATGTTTGATTAAAAATATTTTTACCAAAATTAAAATGTCAGTGGAAGTTTCAGTGCTCAAGGATTTAATGTTTTAATAATTGTATGGATATAGTTTTAATGTATAAGAGATATTGCATGAGTGTTTGTGTATTTTATTATGTATCCAGTTTTATTTTTAACTATAGACAACCTGCATCCCTTCCCCCTCCTACAGAGAGTGACACTCCACTGTCCAGAATTCTGTCCTGGTAACATGGCACTCCACACGCATCCCTTGCCCAAAGGACCGTCTTACCACCCTAGTGATCAGAGAATGCCCCTATGAGCAAACCCGGACCCAGTCCAGTGATTTGACAACCCTGGTGCAGACACAAAGTTACTTTCTGTCAGTCACTGGTAGTTTGTATAATGAATATAATATAAAGAAATGTGTGCAAATAAATATCTATTAAGAGCAGCTCTTAGCTCACTATAAAAGGTAGGGCTATTGTAGGAGTTCATTTCATTATGTCATGGTAGCCATTACAAAAGTATGTGCATAATATGGCAGTCATCAATGCTCAGGTGGTATTAAGACTTCTAATGTCTGGCTGTACAAAATTCCAGTTACACCACCAACTGGTATCATGGATCCATTATCATCACGTGTCCTGTTTTTAGCTTAAAGTGTGGTTTTCTGTTTTTGTAGCCCATCCAAGGTTTGATATGCTGTGTGTCCCCCTTCCGACTCTTATGTTAACCCGGCATTCGATAAGTGTGTATGATCTCACACACGCTCATAACATCCAATCCTGGTCAGGTGAAATGATTTTTAAAATGAACTAAATTCTGCTCCCGCTTTTGATGTGTGTGAGTGACAGTCACTCTGGCTAAGACTGGAGGAGTATGTACAGTGCCAGGATCTTTTCAGCAGATGCAGGCTCAAAATCTACTGTAAAATTGGACAGGTGTGTATGGATTGAGCGTTATATCTGCAAGCTTGGTCTGCTGTATAATTGTGTAAACTGTCTTAGGACATGGGCTATAGAGACCATTGGACAATTGTGTACCCAGTCTTGATTTCAATTACTGCTCTTTTCCTTTCTGCTTGTACTTGCCTAGATATATTCTTCTGTACATTCAGGGGGTATGAAAAGCACTTCCAGCAATATGTCTTTGTCCAGTAATAAAGGTCCATATTCACATTTAGGAATGATTTAGGTTCTTAATTATACACAAATCGTAGCAATGCAAATCCCGTTTTCAGCTTCTTAACCGACTTACGAATGCCTTATCTTTAGGTTCGTAGTTGTGTGCATAGGGTGGCTAATTAAGAATGTTTTTTGCCTAACAGCACCCAGATTTTCTGATTTAAATGACTCCCTCCACCCAATCTTCTTATCTTCATTTTTAAGTTTCCCCAGCACGCCCCTTCTTTCTTATGTCATTACAAACCTTGAGGAAATAGATTTGTAACGGTGATTCAGAGCTGTCCCGTTCTTAAGTCCTATGTAAATTGTGTATATTAAGTTACTACGCCTGCACAGTATATTCCTTCTTAAATATACATTCCTAAAAAAAAAATAAGCATTTTCTTAACTGAATCAGGTCTAATATTTGGAATTAATTCTATAATGTTATTTTAGGAGATTGTACAAATGCATCTTCAATGGTTAACCGAAATATTTGTGTTAGAGGAAGTCCCAGGTCACTTGTACTTGCTCGAACACCATCAACCAATACTGTTTATAGGTACATACCTATCCCATTTCAAATAATTAGAATTCTTATCTAAGGTTATTTAGATATTTACATTCTTTGTCATAGTATTGCAAAAATAAAAAAGTCTGCAAGTGTATAAATGCATCTAAATCTACATGCTGAAATACACACCAATGCAGTGTTCCTGCAAAAAATAGTCGTCGAATATACAGTATAAAAAGACCACAAGAACCTAGAATTGGAGTCTTCCCAGTCTATCAATATGGAAGCGAGTAATACCTTTACATATTTGTAAACCAATCACTCAATGTAAAACAAGACTATGAAATGGGGTGTGTAAACATTGCTTAGCTAATCAGTAGAGCCAGATAGTTGTCAATTCTCCAACTTCTTTATGAGTAGAGAGTATTCATCAAAGAAGATCAGTTTTACAGAAGTCTGTTCTTCAGGTTTTAAACCCGGTCATCTAGACAAATAGAACTTTTGCTAATATTTATACATCTAATTGACAATAGAAACACTAACTACAAGAAATCAGCTGGTTGTACATTGTCCGGACACATTATATCATTATGCTGGCAAATATATTCTTTTGTTCCTAGAGTGTTTGGTTGGAGAAAATCCATCAATAGCTTTATACATGTAGAAAGACCATATTTATGGGATTGCGGTTGCATTTTATAAACCAAAGGAATTAAGTTTACATGTTTAAAAGCCCCCACTGGAGATGTCTGGTTGTGGGCCTCTGTGGAAAACAACCATACTTTGTCTCTTTCAAAGTAATCGATCCTCCTTGGAATGAAGAGCACTCGCCAAATGGCAAGTATAAATTTCCTCCCTCCCCCAGACCCAGTGGGGTCTGCAGCAGGTGCGATGGGTCAGGTGTCTCTGAAAAACGAACAAACGTACTTACCCATTGAAAATATTTTTTTTTTTTCTAAAATGGCCATTGAAAATTTTTTTTTTTTTCTAAAATGGCTGTTTTTTTTTTTTTTTTTTCAAATAGAGAGCCGAAAATGAGCTTTTCTCTATTTCTAAAACAGCCATTTTGGGCCGGAGACTGACAAAGTCTGGATGGCAGGTGCCCAATGGTTGGGACCTGTCAAACTCTTAATGCGACCAGTAAGAATGTCAAATAGTGAAATCAGGAGTTTTCTGGCTAAAGGCAGGGTCAGTGTGAGTACAATTTAAAAACCTCTTTATTTACAGATATAGCTAATTATGGTATGTGCAGATAAGTGACCACGAGGCTGAAGTGTTTTTTAAGCCAGATAACACTCCGCTCCTCAGCTACATTGCATAGAGTACACTCTCCTTTAAAACGGTCCTATCTACTCTCTGCCCTCCTTCAATCCCACTAGGATTGACACTCAGATATTGCAAAGCATGGGATTATCCGGTCAGGCCATAGAAGAGCAGTTTTATGGCTTTAGCGACAAATCAGACCTTTCCAAATACTGCTTAATAATTAGAATAATCGGCCCAATTAGGATACAGGCAGCGGCCAGCTTAACACTAGAGATTCTTATTTATGCGATTGTGTAGAATGCTAGCAAAGTACAGTTGACTATAAAGCTCAGACATCTAGATGATGATGTTTGTGAATAGTCGCATGCATTTTAGAATTATCTCAGAAAAATTACTGAAACCTGCCAAAAGACACAGACACCACAGCAGAATTTGAGCTGTTTATACTGTACATTTTATACAAATTTAAAAAAAGAAAAGAAACAGACACACTGGAAACATTTGACCAGACAGCATCATTTGCATCACCTAATGCCCCAACTTAAAAAAACAAAACAAGAAAATAGCGTGTACAAATCGGCAATTTACACCCTCTCTCATCTGTATTGCTGAAACTAACAGTCCAATGCAGAAGTTCATAAAATTATATAAAACAAAGACAAAAGAGGAAAAATAAAACCAAAAACAAACAAAAACCTGTGTCTGGGGTGTGCAAAACATTTCCAACATTTACTCACATAAATCGTTCATCCAGATGATTCTCATAACAGTGCATGGGCTACATGATCTACATTGGTGCTCATGGGCACTGTGTCGAGTGCTAAAATCAGCTTTGGGTGGGGTACCAAAACCCGTATACACATTATTATATACACGCGCACACATAGAAATTTGTTGTTGTTTTTTTTTTTTAAACCATGTTTGTAAGGCAATGAAATGGTGACAATTCGAATAATTCTAACACAAAAAAATATATATACTTTTTCCTTGTCTTTTTTTCTGGATCTTAGGCCAACTTCATGTAATGGGAAAAATAAAAAATAAAAAAAAAACATAAAAAAACATGCAATGCTTGGTTCATGTATCCAAAAAAAATAAAATAATTCCACAACATTTTTAATACAATTTTAGTTTTGTGTTGTTTTTTTTTGTTTTTTTTGTTTAAAAATGCCATTTGGTGTATGAACTTATTAAGAAGCAAAGTAAGAGGAAAGTAAGGGGGAAGGAGAAAGAAACAGGAAGAGGGGGACTCGTGTTTAGACACCTCTATATGTTGTGTCTATTGCACATTCAGTCTAACATTTTGCTCAAAGAAAATGGAAAAATAGTCTATAAAAATCATTCATCAGCCGATGCGCTTCTGACCAGAGGGTGGCGGGCGGGGAAAGGCACTGCAAAGAACAGGTGTGCCTAATATCTGGTTGCAGGCATATGGAACTTTCTTAAAAAAATATGTTTACCCATTCATCCGTTAGAGCACAACACTGTGCTTCATGTACAGTCTCAGAGCTGACGCGTTTGAAGGTCCCCTCCCCTCTACTAACTTAAATAAGTGTTCTTTTAAAACCACCCAGAGATGCATGTGAAAGCCTGGGAACAGGTCAGGGGTTGAGACAGCCATCAGCGGGTTCAGTGCATTTTGCAAAGAGGGTTTTTTCGGCGCTGGCCGTTCATTTCACGCAGAGGAGACCTCCAACGTTGGCCATGAACTCCTCCAAGCTCTTAAGGAAGGACATCTTCTGCTTTCGGTCGAGGGTCGGAGGGGTGCTGCTCGCTGTCAGTTTGTTGAAGGCGTCTGCTAATCGTTGGTAAATGAGAGGATCCTGCTGACTAGATAACAGTGTTTCTACCAACTCTGCATACTCCGCCTAGAGGATAGAAAAAAAATCAGTCAAACACAGACCTTCCAGCTTCTGTGATGCAAAACTCCTTTGGCAATGCGCAGCTCAGAAACAACACACAACGCTCAATCAGAAGCTGGCCATACACTGCTTTGATTATCGTATCTCTCCTGCTGTGACCGATAATCTGGGCTGAGAAAGAAGGGCTCCCGAAATTGATAGGACAGGCCCTCCTGTCAATCTTGGCACTAATTGGCTGAATGGGTCTTCTGTCCATCTCGGCAGCTGATTGGCTGGCTGTCAGGAAGAACAGCACCCCCATTGTGAACCACTACCACATCTTGGCCGGAGTTTCCCCATCTCTGGCACCATGATTGTACACATGTACAGCTGCTAGTGGTTTGTTGTGAGTCAGCAAGATGGGAAAACTCAGAAGGCCAAGAGATTTAGGTGCAACTCTCACATAAAAAGATAATATTAAGGTTAACACGTATGGCAGTGATGTTATGAGTAATGATTAAGTACAATGCCAAAATTGTCTTTATTACAACATTTGCCATTGGTACATTCTGGATATTTGGATATTTGACTTGTTCTGTTTGTTATTGTGACTCCAATAAAGAAAAAAAAAGAAAAAAAAATGATATTAGATTCCTGCCGATATATTTAGGAGCTTCAAAAAGATAAAAATGACTGGACCTAAGCATTTCCTACACACACTACATTAATCATCATTCCAGTCACACGATAACTGGAGGATTGGAATGGATCGCTCTAATATGGGGCCAGCTTAATTCTGTTGTCACAGTGTAAATTCACTCCCTGCAGTTCCACCTGATTTCTGTGTACAGTGGATCAGTCCCTTCATATGTTTAACTCTGTCTAATACATGGAAATAGTGCAATTTCTCTGTACTGGCTATTACGAAGTCTACCCTCTGGACTAAAATTAGGCATTTCAGTCAAAAACTAGAAACACCCTAAAATTTTCACATGACCATTCAAGAACAGCAAAACGTTGCATTGTATTGTGAGGGTATTAGGATGCTGTACAGTAGAACTAAGAAAAACTCCAAAACGTGTCCCTAAGACCTATCTACAAGTCCATGGTCCTCAGTCCTCAAGCAGACGTTGTGTTTTGGATTTCCTCTGTATGAGCAGCTGAGATAGTAACAAAGAACCGGATAATAAATTAGTAGTTGGGCGCAGAAAATGGCCACAATCTTTTAAGTGTGAAGTAAGATATTTAGTTAATATTGGAGAGTGTCAGTGAATGAATATTGTTACTGTATATTTATATGAGACCATATCTGTATGTTTTTTTAAAAATTATATTTGTTTCAAATAAATTGTTATAGATAACCATATCCAGTTTCTGAATTTTACTGTAATGATTTGAGTATAATATATTATCTTTGGGTTGCGCACTTGGCTTTAAGGAGAGTTGCACGGTTCCCTTCCTGGCTGCAGCCGTGCGTGTGTGTGCGTGTGTGCCCCACACTGGTCAGGCAGTGGGACGGGACAGGAAGGCATGCTTAGAGCATGGTCACATGGTGGGGGGTATTTAAATCGTACAGTAAGATCTTATGTAGGATGCTCATGTACAAACTGACCCCACTTAAAATGTGTAAATATTAAGGAAGGGTCCTGCATATGGAAAGGCATAAATGTGAAGGGAGTTTCTCTGCAGTATCTGATCCAAAGTCATAGTATTCACATGCATCATTAAGAAAAGCATGATCTCTCAGCTGCACCTTCATTAAGGAAGCAGGCATCTGTGCAAATAAACAGTACTAATGTCCCTTTAAAGAAAAACCCCTGTCCACTTAACACTGCTACAGCACTGCACAAGATAGAAAGGTCAACAGGTTATTGGGTTAAATGCTAGTAAGCCAATATAGAAACATATTTGTAGCTGGATTTAGCAGTCAGATTTAGACGATGAACACTCGCTGCCTGCTAACTTTTCCATCAGCCAAAGCTATGCAGACTATTCAGGACCAATGAACACAAGTGGAAAAATCCAGAGACTTTTCTGAACTGCAGTCATTACAGAAACTGCTCGGAAGTGAAATGTGCAATTTAGTTTAGATGTCTTAGAGATAGGACGATGGGGGATTAAATAGCAAATCTTAAAACCATTACTAAGTATTCAGAATAACCTGTTGCCTTTCTTTATATCCAAACTGTAAGCAGAATTGGCTGCAGATGGCTAAACATTTGTTCAGGATAGACCTGCCAACATTTTCCTTATGGAACAGGCTTTCCTGTGGATGGTTGCTTATTGCCCTGTGATCAGATGCACTTCCAGCCTCAAAGTCAACCAGTGCCGAAAAAGTGCCAAGAATGTAGTGTTCTGGAAACCTGTCAGAAATGGCAATCACGCAATGTCACGTTTCTGGCTTTCAGTCACTGCTAGAAGAAAATGTTATCTCAACGTTTAGAATGCAGACAATTAACCCGCTGGCTTAAAAGTGCAACAGGGATAACTGATAGGCATTGTTTTGCAGGAGAGTACAGGGACAGAGTGGAGGAGAGATGAGGACATTTTTTATTTATTTCTTTTTAACTATTTCACCAACAATTCAGATTACATTTTGATGCCCAATATCCTATAGAGCAGTGTTTCCGAATCCTGGTCCTAAGGTACCACTAACAGTGCATGTTTTCCAGGTCTCCTTGCTGGAGCACAGGTGTGTTCATTACTGGCGGACACATATAACGAGTAGTGCCTATGGAACTTTTATAATGTGTCAGTTGGTAATGAACACACTGTGCTCCAGCAAGGAGACCTGGAAATCATGCACTGTTAGTGGTACCTGAGGACCAGGGTTGGGAAACACTGCTATAGAGTGTAAGCTTGTGAGTAGGGCCCTCTTACCCACCCAGTCTGATTGTTATAAACAGGGTGAGAACACATTGATGCAGAGGTCAGTGCTTTGGTTATGTGAGGTGCCATGCTGTCAACTGGTGACCTTACCCAAGTATAAAGCTACATTGTGAACCAATGCTCCCCCCCAATGACACAAAGATATGGATATTGGCTTGGAGCATCACACTTCTCCCATTAAAGGGCAAACGTATGTCTAACGTGAGAAACTTATAATATAATATATAATATTCTTACCTGATTTAAACAGACCAGTGTGTAAAAGGCTTCACCTGCTGCCGTCGTCATTTCTGTATTGTGTTTTTGCAAGACCAGCATGTCAAAGACCAGCTAACGACAAGACCCAGAAACAGGACAGTTATAGTTACTGTTCGGTGAAGGTATCGGCCTGCATTGTTCTAATGCAGTTCAAAGCACCTACCTTTAAAAAGTGCCTTGTTGCGGCAAGCAGGGGGGAGTCTGTGTCCTGAGCCTTCGCACATTGCTCGGCCAGTGGGGTTAATGCTTCCAGGCAGAGCTGGGATACCTCCGAGCTCATTCTTGTTAGCAGAGTTAAAGAAATACATATGATGCTATCATCAAAATATCGTGAATATCCAAATCAAGTCAAATGCTTTTGTTCGTCTGTATGAAAGTTTTCAATCGCTGTGATACTACAATTACCAGAATGCTTCAACAGCCTAGGCATAGACACCTGGCAAAGCATGATGGGTTTGGTAGTGCCACAGGTCGGCTCTGCTAGACACACCCCTAGCCACCAAATAGTGACGTAATGGAATTGTGCTGTTTAGAACCTCATCGATTCCGTTGATAGATAGAATGGATTACAATTATTTAGTTACATAAATTCAACGATGGAAAGTCATGTTTTAAGATTCTGAATAAATATTTATAAATTATTAACTTAATTAGAAATTATTAAATTAATTATAAATTATTAATTATGGAATTATAATGTCTCTGCAGCCCCCAGTCAACCCCTCATTATACACAGACACAACATGGCTTTATGCCAAGTTATTTTGAGTCTTGCTCAAGTGCAATGGTTTCTGAACGGTCTCAGTTCAAGGAACCCTTAGAGGCATATTCAATTGAATGCGATGTGCCTCCGGAACAGCACATTGCGGGAAATCTACATTACAGAATTTATGCTGCGATGTACAGTTACTGTAATAGACAGGAACAGGCACACTTCATGACTATTTCCATCATTGTGCTCAACTGAATCTGCCTCTTAATGTCTCAATAGGAGCAATCCCATACTTATTAAGTTATTTGCAAACCTGATATGTAAATAAAAAGAAATTAAACTGCTTTAATTATTTTAAAGATCTATTTAAAAGTAAAGTACAGCAACAGGACTTGCCAGCAAGACACCTGTGAGCGTGTTTGGGTACCCAGAGGGCCTCTGTGAACACTTTGGGAACCACTGCTGCAGTGTAATTCCACTCGAAGTCGTGTGAAGGAGTTGCAATTCTTCTTGAAATGGTATTAACTTTTAGTTTTTTTAAATGAATAAATCCACCAGTTTTTACACAAGAAAGGATACGAGGTCATCCCCAGCTCAAGAGAAAACATGAGACTCTTGAACAGATCTTCTGGTAGCTGAGGAATCTTCTCAGGGAATATCTCGCATATAAAAGTGATTAGTTTGTAGTATTGGTTGCAGAGTGACGGGAACTGGTAAAAGAAAAAGAGAAAAGAGAAGACAAGGAGGCTTAGAAGCCTGTTTGTTTATAAACTGTTCTCTAGTAATATATCCAGTAAAATAATGTGGCAAAGCTGCCACACATCAGCACAACTGAATCAATCAATCAAAGAGGAAGAGATGCCATCAGTCACAGTCATTAATGAAGCTGTAAACACAGTGTTACACTGGCAATCCTGTCACTCCCCACACACCTGAGGACTATTTTACTGCAGGTATTCAAATGTAAGAAACACATACCTTTAACAAGTCTTGGGACATTAACGGCAGCACAATATTTACACCATATAAAACTACATCAGCTGCAGAAACAGGTCTGTTTGTTGCTTGTCCCTGCTCATGTGGTCGGAAAACTTCATCTAAAAATAATAAATGACAAAACGTAATTTACAAAAAACCTGATAGTCCCAAACAGTAATCCATTACTAGCAATAATACTCTAATAACGGAGAATTATTCCTAAAATAAATTATAATCCCTATAAAATACATAAACTCCCAATATCTGGTGTTAAGTGTATTCTATAAAGCTGGGCACACACTTATTCAATTCATGTCCAGCGCGATCCTCAGCAGTCCTGTTGGTGATTTGGTGAAGATGTGAAGGGTGTGAATGGCAACAGGATTGTTTCAGCAGATGCATGTCGGCTGTAACATTGGACAGTGTGTATCATGGATTGGGTATTGTATCTGTGTAACATTGGACAGTGTGTATCATGGATTGGGTGTTGTATCTGCTGTAACATTGGACAAGTGTGTACATGGATTGTGTGATGTATCTGTGTAACATTGGACAGTGTGTATCATGGATTGGATTCTGTATCTGCTGTAACATTGGACAGTGTGTATCATGGATTGGGTGTTGTATCTGCTGTAACATTGGACAGTGTGCATCATGGATTGTGTGATGTATCTGCTGTAACATTGGACAGTGTGTATCATGAATTGGGTGTTGTATCTGCAAATGTTGGTCTGCTGTAGGACTATGTAAACAGTCTGGTTGGGGTTTGATCTGAGGAGGATTGGACAGGTGTGTACCCAGCTTTATAATAAAAGTTCCCACACATGCAGATTTAGGCAAGTTACACACAGCAACTCTGCACACCGCTGAATACAATGGCAATACCTTAACCTGCAGCCATACCTGTATCACTAAAGTCAATAAACTCCTTTGACAGCAGATTAGTGAGGAGTTCCATGATGAGCAGGAGGTCCTGGTACTGGTCCTCTTCTGCAGTTACATCTATGCGTTTTCTGCCCAGGTTGTTCTTGGAATACACCTGCAGCAGGGTCAGGCATGCTTCATAAAGGTTCATGGCTTTGGACTGAAAAGGAATTTCTTTATATTATGATTATGCCTCCAGCACAAGGGCCAGACACAAGCATTAGTATCACAACCAAAGCTTCAATTCCTATAAGAGATCTGTAGATGAGAGGCTAGCGAGCCGTCAGCTACTCCAACTCCCACCTAATCCAAAGCACAACAGTAAGGCCAGGTGGGTACATTGGGAGAGGAGTTTCCAAACCCTTATTCACATTTCTAATCTCATAAATCACATTCCCTACGAATAAACATTGGTTTCCTCGTTACAGCTATATCCTAGTTACTCACAGTGTATATAGAGCATTCCCAGAGGTAACCACTCCCAAAACTAAGCATGATATACAGTAAACCTCTCACTGGGCCCTGCTTGTAATAGGAGAGGTCCACAATGGTGCTGGAGATGTGGAGGTTTACACCATTCATACGCCTGACTGAATGGCCACAGAGAAAGAGCACAGTAGGCTGTATTTCAGAATCAAAGTACAAGAGAAAGTATTTCCACAGCTTGGCTGTTGAAGGCCCACACCCCCCCGTCCACACATCACAGACGCATTGTGACTGTGGTACATACCTCTCCAAGGTAACAGATCTGTTTATGTGCAACTTCTACAAAAACTTCTATAATAAGGTTCACAGTCTCTGGGGTATTCTTGTAGACTTCCATTAACCCAATGCAGTTAGTTAAAAAGTCCATTAGGAAATTGAAGAGGATGGCTACGTTGTCAATCTGAGTGGCCTCTGCAATGCCACATAGGGCTTCCAGTGTGGCTGTGATCTCCTGCTTCACCTCCTCCTCTTGGCAAATCTGCTGGAAGTTTTCTTGGTTGATCACATTCAGAAATCTCTGCTGTAGAGGCTGCAGCACCTGATAGGACAAACACATTGTTACCATGTGACTGATTTACCCCAATCAATTTAAACTACAATCCAAAGAACAACGAGATGTAATATTTTTTTACATGCTTAAATCACTGTTCTACAACAGGAACGCTGGAATTACAGTTTTCTTGGTTTGTTACTTGGCCTGCTTTTTTTATTTTTTTTTATTTTTAAGTTTTTATTGGTACACGGTATCACATCAAATACATACAATGCGTGCGATAACAATCAAGTATTGAGATGCATATGTAGAATAAACAATTCAGTGGAAGGCAGGGTACCAAAAATAGCCCATTCAGCTGTTAAGGGGACATAGGTTAAGAGGTGCACTTCCGTATATCGTTTAACCTGTAACCAGAAGCGACGCAGTAAGGGGCAGCCCTAAAAACTATGCATCAGGTCGGCTTCTGGAGTTGCACACCTGGGACAATGATGTGAATCTCTGACCCCCATTACTTGGCCTGCTTTTAATAAAATAAAATTCAGCAGGGTCGTGTATTCCCAACCACATTCTCACAGCATGCCATGTAGCGAACAGAGAGGCTTTGGAACACCCCTCTGGGTTTTGTGTGCTCAATGCACTGTGAAACCACCCCCTTACATGCTGAGAGTTGTGACTGTGTGTAGTCAGAGAAACACAGCATAGAATGGTGGTGTAATAAGGGGGGGATCACACACATCTCCTTACCTCTGTCCAGTACTGCTGTTTGGTGTCAGAATCCATGTGTGCAAACCCTCCCAGGACCAGAGCTTTCATGAGCGTCCTTTGCACAGAACTAGAAAGGAAGTGTAAGGGAGGACTCCTCCGCGCAAACTGCTTAGCCAGATTCCACCAGTTTTCACACTGTATCACCAGATTAGCTCTGCAAGATAGAAATCCAGCATTATAACCGCATCCTGGTCAGGACTACACCAACATGGGATCGTATCCAGACTTAAGAGATCTCCGCACGTTACTGCACACAAGAGCACAGTGCACACGGGACACTCCCCACTCACACACGGATTTTAGCTGACCCGAGCTTAACTTTTCTGCACGGATCTTTGAGTGTACAGAATGCTCGGACGTACAGAAGCACCTAAACCGGCTCATACTATACAATTTAAATGCCTCCCCTGCCCACATGGCATATACTGGAACACACGTTCAGAGTTCCTATGCGCAAAATCTGCTGCAAGCACGCGCAGAACGCTCCCAGCCTAACATGAACACGTATTTTGTGTAATACGGCTGATATGATTAGTTCTGGACACGGTTCATGTTGCGATGTACATACCCGCAACCATCAACAAAATGTGAGCCGTCAAAAAAATAAATAAATATATGAACATCATAAGAAGCCTCATTTGTTGCTGTGCTTTACTACACATCTGCAGACTGTTACTAAGTCACTCCAAGTTCTAAGCAGCCGCCAGAACGATCATTCAGCTTAGTTACCTCTCTCTCCTTTCCACCAAGGCAACCAGTAACTGGACGGTGTCATTCGCCAGCTCCTGCTCCGAGCTCCACACAGAGAGATTACTGATCACTTTTTCTAGAAGATAACCAATGATCCACTGGGATCCTTCTGTGTCTGCACCAAAGGCTGTATTTAATGACAAGCTGATCTATGAAGGCGAGACAAGGAAAACCATTAATAAACCATAACAGAACAAAGTGCCTCCCCAATAGACGACCATTGCCATTAATCCTTACCTGGTCATACAGTTTTTCATCCACAAGGAGGTAAGTCTTGGCCCAGCGTTTCAGAAACCAGACAATGTCCTTCCCCATCTGGGGGCTTAAGAGATGGGTTAAATCCGCTCTAGTGGCACGAGACTCTACTTCTGAAGCTCTCAAGACAGCAGAAAGTAACCTGTAAAACAAACACATACAATAAAATCACAACTGTGCAACACAAAGGCATGGAGGTCATCACTATCTCTTCATAGCAATGGATATGTGGAATATAGAACTAGAATATGATTCCATAGGCTGTTCCAGTCCCAGAATACTCTGCAAAAAAGTCAACAGCAAGGATATGATCGGACATTCAGAATCACAAACAGATGTATTATTTTACCGCTGAAGAAACAAATGGAATACTAAACCATAGACAGCAACAGAACAATGCCACCTAGTGGTGAAAACATGGCATCTCATTAATATCCTTTCTAGTATGTCTACATGAAATGAATGACTTCTAACACTCACTGATTTAGATTAAAGGAATTTGTTTGAGATTATAAACTGACCTGATAACCGAATCTGTCCTGTTACACCCAGGTATAGACGAAGCCTTCTCTCCAGGAGATCCCAGTATTTGCAACGTTGTGTTTATGTCGACCTCTGTTGATTGTTTAATTGAATATTCCATAACTTCAGGAGGTATTAATGGAGTCTCACCCTGAGCGTCATCAGCTAAGAGGTAGCCTACACGAACACACACAAAGAACATTTAAACACTTTATAAAATCAAATGAAAACAAAATACTGCTGTAATGTACAGGACAAATTCTCATAAATTACTTGCTGGCTGTGTTGTATGTTTGTTAAAATTGGTGTATTCTGAATTTGCGCATGACAGAGACTGAAACGCGATGTAGAGCTGTGACCTCTTCCTGGAAGGTCCTTGATTGACTTTCCATAGAAAATAGTGGTCACCAATGCAACTAGGCCTTTCTGGCTATTTTATTATAGGAATAATAATGTTATTCCACATGTGGACAGAAGCCACACTGAGCTACCTCCCAAAAGAGCTACACCAACAACATGTCACCCTCACACAAGGACACAACAAACAGCAACACTACAGTATTATCTAAAGCATAGGTGGACAGTCTGTATGTTGCGACCGCACAACGTTTTTGGGGTCCACTCACAAGAAAACAATGGAACAATGATACGTTATAATTCAGGTGTCCATGAAACACAAAACATATACCCCAAGTTCTGAACTGCTGTATAGTACATAAAACATAACACTATACTACAATCTATGCTATGCCCTACACATTAACATTTATGATTGCATAATGTATTCTATAAATGTCCAAATCCGCACTAACTTTAACCACAGAATGATGTCAAAGGCAAAGAGCATTATAAAATAGTATTTCACTTTTTTTCCAAGTAATTTTTTTAATTTTTTACAATTATTACTATTAGGTCAGTCAAGGAAAGTGAACAACTAATCAAGTTGCATAGATCTACTAGATGATAAAATTCCCCAAGACCTGACAGACATTTCTACATCAGAAACAAATTCATTAAACATTGTTATACAAGGGAGAAACAGCTCTCCCTAGACATAAAATAATATCACATTGCTGCTAAATGGCTGGACAATCATGCTGCGCCGTGCATCACACACAGGACAAGAAGAAGCTGAATCACTGACCTGTAACTAAAATAAGCCAATGAATGTCCTCATACAGGTCATCCAGCACTTTATTATCTATTGACCCCGGCCCCGGAGAGGCCAATAACTGCTGCTGGTGCCTTTGTAGCTGCCCATGAAGTCTCGTAACTCTGTCCTCTAACAAGCTGAAAGAAAAGATCAAATATTTTAAAACAAAAAATAAAAAAAGTGAAATAAAAATAGGTCAAGATTAATAAAACACATCCCCTTATTCATAATCTCTGCGTGTCTGTGACCACAGTGCTTCCTATAACCTCTCGTCCTGTTACGTCTTAAGGGGTTACCACTACCAAACCAACACAGCAGCGTACATCAGTGCAAATGTGTCAATAGATGGGATTGGAAAGCCTGTCGGGGAATATCCAACCAGCATTATCATCACTTTCACACTAAGCGGTCTATAAAAGAATATTAACAGCAGGAGTCAGATATTAGACACAGGTCCACAAACACACAGGATACCATGGTCCGGAGTCACAGTTACGTAGTTTTCATCATACGTACGTTGTTTTGAGAATTGAGCTATTACGCATGCATAGTAGATTATTTACACTATCTATGTACCACTTCTGTACGTAGATTGCGTAAGTGAAGTCTTTAGACCGCGCTTACGTAATCTACGTACATAAATGGTATGTAGATAGCATAAATAAGCTACTATGCATGCGTAGTAGCTCAATTATTAAAGCAACATATGTAAGACGAAAACTACGTAACTGTGAATCCAGACCCATGAGTCTATACATTCAGACCTTAATATTACTATGTCAGGATGTAAGTTGACAAAAAAATAAAAAATCCAACAGCTCAAGATAAAGACTGTCTAGGAATACGCTACCTGGTCAGCAGAGGTATGCAGTGGTCAGCTGCTATTCTACCCAGCATGCCCACGCTGGCCAGCTGATCAGAAAACAAGTCACGATCATCTTCTTGTATTTCATTAATTTCTTCCTCCTCCCGGGAGGCAACACCATTAGCAGTCTGAGTGATAGAAAAGCAGGAAAGTTAGATTATTTACTAATATGATTATAGACATGAAAGTACTAGCTGTAATGAGGTTCCAGAACACGAGGTGAACAACAAGGGCGACTCACTGGTTAGAAGAGTGAGAGAGAGAGTGAGAGTGAGAGAGTTTTATATATACACACAATCAATTATATATATCAATCTGGGATAATCAGCAGATTGGCCAGATCTTGGCAGTGGATGGTGAGGTAGACAAAACAACCCTAACACCACACTGACCCAATAATCAGATGGTTTATTTTCTTGAGGGTTCTGACCGCCGTCGTTGGACTGCTGCTGGGTGGTTGGGAGATGGTGACAATTACAGGGCAGCATGTATGCAGACAACTCTATAATGTCACTGAAAGTTTATGTACATGGAAGGGATGTGGGTTTGCACTGTGATCCCCAGCGATGGCTTGATTTACGGCAGTGTGTTCTGTCACTGATCCTCGTTAAGTAGGACATGCAATCGTTAATTTGGCCAGAGCTTAAAACACACAGGAAAATGAGAGTGGGTATGGAGAATTAGCCAGGCATACTGGAGGAAAGCTGCTACACACGTATGTGCTTTGACACACACTTCCCAGATTCCTAGCTCCCCTTAATCTAAAGCACCAAACACACTTCTTTTGGTGACTTCAAAGCTGCAGCTGCCGACTGCAGAGAGCGTCGCTTCTATTTGTAAGCCCTGACTACCGCTTTGAAACCAAGTAGAGCTGCGGAATGTCAGCTGTGCTTTAATTTGTTATTTGGAGATAAATAACTTATTTGATAGAGATGTGTCCCCCCTTCATATACATGACACTTGTTATTCCAAGGGCATTAGCATCCTATATATGGGAAATAACAAATCTGCAAAGACCCTTTGAAGAAAGTCTTAGGCTGGGTTCACACTGGGGCTTTTTCAAAATATAGGAGCGGATTCACGACGATGTTTTTGCTACTTTTTCCGTGCGGATTTTTTAGGTACGGATGAATTGCGCATGCGTAGTAATTTTTACGCAAGCTTCGAAGTCCATTACGCACGGATTTGTAAATCGGATTTAGTGACAGACGTACGGAAGGGCGTGGTTGAATTCCATATGTGCGTAGTTTAGTGAAAGTGGGTGGGGGAAGGCATTTAAATGGACTAATATGGGCGCAGTTTGTCATGTACACACGTAACTACACACATAGACTTAAGGTTGCCCTATGGACGCGTAAGTCGCCGAAAACCCATCCGTGTGAGGAAAGTGTCATGGGTGTTGCCTTGCCACATACGTGCGTATATTTGCGTACGTTATACACACACATCTGCGAATACGGCCCATAATCTTCAATCACACACTCGACTGTTTCGCCAGATCTCTCACCAGTGTGTGCTGCCCAAAGATGCTCAATAATCTTTTGAAACGGTCTGTGATCTTTTGATTTGATCTTTTGGAGCTCCTAATATCCCAGATCAATGATGGAAAGATATATTTTGCTTTCTGAAAGTGTGCACTTGTATTAGGAGATCTTTGGACACTGGTAAGAGGTAAGATATCTGGTGACACGGTTTTCAGACTGTGTGAGTGGAAAGATTATCTGCTGGAAAGCCAAGTGTGTGCCCTGCTTAAATGCGCCAAAGACTTTGCTTTCCTTCCTGCAATCCTTTATGAATGAAACGGATGTAGGATGTAACGTGTGGGTAGCTGCAATACACAAAGCCATAGCAGCTCCTGTGTGTGCAAGTTGTGCGCATTACACAGGTGGACAAAAAGCTGGGTACACAATATTGTTTGATCAGTAAAATTAGAAGGTTCTCGACCAGCGATACTTGTACCAGCGGTGAAACGTCGACCACTGTCAGGTGTTACTTAAAGCAACTCAGCAAAGTAGTAAGGAAGTACGATACGAAATGGTCGAGGACATAATAAAATATCTTGGTGGTTAAATGGTATATGTAGAAAATGCACCTTAAAATCACTGCAAAAAAAAAAAGCAACAAAATCCTTGAAAAATATATATAATGGTCACGGGTAGGGCAACGTGCTACTTGCCATAATTCCATAAAGGGACAACCAGTGGGTTTAAATGATACAATGAAATGATGTTATGTGCTTTAGGCATGATCATTGCAGAATACACACTCCATTATAGAGGAATAATATAACAATCATGAAAAAACATGGTGTGCACAGTAAGATTATATTTTACAAAAATTTCTCAACATGTGCATTATTGGGTATACACACTCCATACGCTGGATTATTTTGTAGCTGATCAAAAATATTAAGAGCTCTCAAAAATTAAATCAAACGGTCCCTTAATGTTTCAGACAATCCTGCAGCATTGTTGGACGGTACACACTGGGAAGATATCTGCTGAAACGGTTATTTGATCATGTGACCTGCACAATTATCAACAGAAAAAGCCCCAGTGTGTACCCAACTTTATTAGTTAGAACCCCATGTCTAATAAAATCATCCCGAGAGCAAAGAAAACCCCAATATGGGGGAAACGTAGGAGAATGCCATTAGGTCACATTAGTAATGTCACTATACGCCATTGCTTAAGCCAAGAAAATCACAGTGCTGAGCTAATTTTGAAAAGACGGAGTGGCTGGGATAATAACACAATGGTACGGCTTTGGTCACACAAAAAAATCCTGAGAAATGCAGCTTGAGAGCGGTACAAGTACAGGAAAAGAACAGCAATGCAATTACGTGATCTACAGACTTTATTATTATTCCATATTAAGAACATTAGGAAACTCACCAAGTTCCGCGTGCCATCCGGAGCGGCGAGATGGCACTGAATATAAGAGTTGAACACCTGGACGGCATGCTGGATAAAGAAACCTTTATGGAAATGTTTATCGTCTTGCACCAATGTGAGCCATGATTCAAGTAGCTTATCATATGCTTCCATGTACACCATGTCATCTTTATCAAGCTGCAGGCAAAGAGAGAACAGAGTAGTAATCAGACATAGGAGCAAGTATGAGACATCTGATTGATCACTATGAACAAGAAGATATAAAGTTATCACACTATACCCTAGAGAAGATATAACGTTATCACACTATACCCTAGAGAAGATATAACGTTATCACACTATACCCTAGAGAAGATATAAAGTTATCACCCTATACACTAGAAGATATAAAGTTATCACACTATACACTATAAGATATTAAGTTATCACACTATACACTATAAGATATTAAGTTATCACACTATACACTAAGATATAAAGTTATCACACTATAAGATATAAAGTTATCACCCTTATACTAGTGGCCAAAATTGTGGAAACCTTTTGGAAAATATGAATTTTTGAAGCTTAACAGCTTATAGCAGTAATATATTTAAATATTTTGATATTATACCAAAAAGCATACATTAAAATGGCAATTTAATTTAAAACATAATACAACACACTTTTCAAAATGTTAAAATAAAATGTACATTTTGAAAAAAGTTATACATACTGAACCGCGAGAAAGTGCATTGCAAGTAGTACTTTGTTGGGAAACCCAATTACAGCCAGATGAAGTCCCATGGAGTGAACCATTGATTTTAATTCATCAGGCAATATACGGTAATATGATACCACGTTGCATAATTGCTTTTATTAGATGCACTTTATTCTGTGGTTGCTTCTGACAAACAAGATTCTTTAACTGACTGCAAAGGTTTTCTATTGGATTTACGTCTGGGCAATTGCTGGGCCATTCTAGTAACGCAATATTGTTTTCCTGAAACCACTTTTTGCACTGAAGAGGAACACAACAAGGCGCTGACATGCAGAAATATGAATTAGATTTGACTCTAATACATCACTGCTAACACCTTATTGGAACCCTTCTGTGGCATCACAACGGATTGCCTCAGATCACTATTGCTCAGGTTTAGTTTAAGAAATCCCCTCTCTTTCCATAAGACACTTGTGTTTTCCTTCTATGTTTATTTAGCTATAACTTTTTGTAATAAAGATAATTAATCGAGGCACACTGCATTATAGTTTCTATACAACGATCTTTCCAGTGATATAGAACTTCATAGGATAGCCATTATATGCAAAAATCACACATTTTCCAAAAGGTTTCCACAATTTTGACCACTAGTGAATGTTAATCATTTCGGGAATCCCCTTATCCCCGACCTTATCTTTTCCCCCAACGTTCCCATAAACCCTGCAACAATGAATGAAGAAGATAATACAGAGGCGCAGTAATCTAGAAATGTGACAGGGCCTGCAAAAAAAAAACAAAAAAAAACGCAAACACAAAAACCTCTTAAATAACAAGAGATTCCAAAAAAATACATGAACTATTAGGGGAAACAAATGATTAAAAAACGGATCCCAGGCTGTAAATCAGCATTCTAAACCATTTACCGACAAAGGGACGGATCTTGAGCTACGTGTGCTAGCCGGTAACCAAAAAACGCTGTTTTGTATGCACTGCGCATGCGAGCAGCAGATGTTACGCCACGTTACTCTGAACGTACGTACAAGCCTCGTATCAACTGTCTAACTACGAATGAAGGTGCGTAGCAGCTATACGACACCCGTAATTACGCTTCGTAGGAGGGGTGAGGTTTTTAAATCGTGCCGTATGGGCGTGCTCAGACACTTACATACCTGAAGCCTTTACATACGTCAATACTTACGCTTTGAAAAGTTAAGGTAGGGTTTGGCAAGTGTAAAACGGCAAAAGTACGTACGAGCGAGGGGAGGGTCTAGAAAATACGCTACGCAATGAAACATAACAAGCAGGTCTGGATCCGGCCCAAAGGTTATAGATATTATTGTGGGAAATAGATGAACATTGATACCTTGGGACTAAACACACAACGACCAACGCACTACACAAATGGTTAAAATATGCAGCTACTGACTGTAAACAGGGGGCATATGGAAAGTGAGAAATATGCCATGTCAACACAGATCAGGATGGGGAGCTCAGTAACTGAGGGGTCCCACAAGAACAACTCCACCAATCCCTGAGAAGGGGTGCGATTTAAAAGGAATAATTATGAAAGTTAAACACGTGCCGTACCGGAAACATTTTACCAGGATTATTGCAGGTTTTGTGTGGTTTTTTTTTTTAAATTAAACACAGCACCAAAGATGACTTTCCTAACACGCAATATTAACAAAGCTTCAGGATTCTGAACATATCAGATAATGAAAATAATCAAAGCACCAACAACAAGGGGTTCTCTGCCCCTGACCTGTTCTATCAACACATTAAGAACTTTAAAATGAAACAGGTCAGTGCAGGACCACTGGGGGCAAACACTCGTCTCTAAGCTGCAGTAACCTCACATTTATCTGTGTGTATATAAACATATGGTTGTTGTTTCATAGCCTTAAATCCCATGTGCTCGCCGTATAATCTCTATGGTCTAGACTCCCCAGTTCAAAGCTGGTGTGTTTCGGTGAACAGATCATATAGCAGGCCCGCTGTAGACCCAGCAGCTGGACGGGACTGTCAGCGCCTGAAGCCCTTAAAGGACTATTAATGCTCTAAATGCGCACTCTTTGTACAGTCAGTCATTACAATACAGGGGTATTGGTGTATACACTACAAATAGCAGCTGCTTCTGGTAACACTATGTATTGTGCAAAGTAAAATTATTACAGATTACAGGTGTAGTGTTTTTCTGGTCCGTATATAACAGGAGTAGGCAAAAATTCATCCAACAAGGTTTAGTAAAAAGCTGAAAACAAAATATATAGTAGACCGCTCACAGGACTCATGTAAAGATGGCAAGCATCACTGTATAATACAATGTAACGGGAGCATAGAAGACTCCACAAATATTCTCTTACACGGTCTCAGAATTAACAGGCATTCTGATGAAATATCCTGAAGTTACTTGTATAAGACGTGCATGGCAAGAGTTACAAAACATACAAAGAGAGACCAGAGTTACTGAACATGTATATCAAGGGGTGTAAGGAGGGGGGGGGGCATTTTTTAAAGGAAAAGATGTGTTTGAACACGAGGCATGCGCATAAACTGGAGGATGACAGGATTAGGAGGAGTGTGGGATATATTACTTCACTGAAAGGGTAGTTGATACGTGGAATAACCTCTCATCTGAGGTGGTAGGGTAACAGCAGAACAGTTTAAACATGCTTTGGATAAATATAAGGATATCCAAGATTTAATCAGTCCATATAGGTTTTTTTTAATGGGCCATGTGGCTCATATATTCACATGTTTTTTCTGTGTTTCACTTCAGGAAAAAAGGAATCCTATTTCAAAAGCTTTATTTAAAGAACACAAACAAACCAACAACCCTGGTTTCTGATCTTGATGTAAAACATCTAAGTCAGCGGTATTAAACAGTAGAAGAGTTACAATAAAGCATGATTTATGGCAGTCTGAATAATGTGTGAGAAGGACACCATTACACCCAGCACATACACCCAATGAATACGTAGGAACACCACTGAATGTGTTTCTTTCCACGTCCCTGACAGCGAGTCCATGAGCAGCCAATGAACTCTTTCGTGTGCTTTTCATACAATGACAGAACACACAAATTTCTCTGTGACAAGACAGAGGGGGGGGGAACTAACACACGGCCCCAATGCTGCAAGTGAAACACTGATCCACAATTCAGTGATCAGCTTCAGTGATCAATACCTATCAAACAATCTCAGAATATTGTGTAACATGGAAACGTATTATTGGTAGTAGAGGATAAATTAAGGGTCTCTCTGCCACGTAATCATAGTCCACAATACAAAATGCCAGATAAAGATTTCTTGTCACAAGACTGGACAACATGTCCCTATCCAGATTTACTTTGCACTGAGTTACATCTGAACTCTACAGGGTATTGAGAAGAGAAGGGGTAAGTGAAAAACTAAATTACCTATGTGACCAAGAAGTGGCCCTTCTGATGAGGTGGGAAGCATGCAGGGAGAAGAGAGGGGGTGTAGAATGGAAGGAACACACAGGGCTCTGTGGGGGTCACACATGTAGGGTGATATCTACAGAGTACCCAATACTGACCCCATCTGGGCTGCATTGCCAACAGAACCACAAATGCTTTATGAGAGAGCAGAGATATTATTTGCTTCTCTTCACCTATTTAGTAATAAGTTCAGCTCTGCAGTCATTTTGTCTCACACCAGAAAGACATTTAGAATTAAGGGGAAACAAACATCACACTAACTACCAAATTCTTTAGAGATTGGCAAAAAAATCGGTGGATAAAAATAAAAAAAAGGGTTTGTTAGAAAAAGGACTGTTTGTAATCTCAAAGTTTAGGGATAGGAAAAACAAACCAAAAAAAACCCAAAACATTTTAACTGAAATATACGTAAAAAAGGATTCAGAACATACAAATTAGTCAGATGATATATTGTACATAATACAATTCGCCTCCAAAAACTGAACCTGAAAAATACAACAGTTACTCGCTGCTGGGTTAACTGAACTCGTTGGTTACTAGATAAAACACAGACTGCAGGTTACCATGACAACCGCTTATATTAAACCATCCCAAACTACAAAATACTAAAAGCTCTCTAAACCCACAAAGCTTAGCATTTCTAAGATGCCATCTGCTGGTATACCAAAACCCCGAATATGTTTACCATACATCCACCTGGCCGAGGTAGCTGGGCTTATACTATATATATAATAAGATTATCTGATTAGAACCAACTATTCCACATAAATACACTAAAGCCACACTCTAAATAGAGATCCCACAATCCATCAAAAAAAATAAAATGATTAGTCACAAATAAAACAAGAGGGAAGAGATGTAGTTGCACAGACCCTTTTGTAACAAGTGTGTCAAATATGGGCACTAGAAAATGTGGATAGATTGTGGTACTTTGCTAGTGCAATAAAAGTACAGTATAAACCCCTTAACTCAACTTCAAAAGTACAAAAATCTGTATAGTTTATATCGTGGAGCAGGGGTGCTACCCTCAGTCCTAAACTAAATGATACACACAGCGCAAGGGAGGCAAAGACAGGAGGGACTGATTATGGGTGCGCACCCTATTTAATTTTAGACTAATATAGCAAAAGTACACATAATCAGAGTATAGTATATACTAAAGGTTATTAATCACACAATAATAATATAGACATCAACACCCAGCAAGAAATGTATGTAGTCAAAAATATACAATTGACAGAGTAATTCCCAAGATATGAAATGATATATGATTGAGTGAACAGAAACTAAAACATTACTTTTACTATATCATTTTATATATAGTATAGCCTCCCTTGTGCTGTGTGTAACAATGAAAAGTACATTTTCATATATACAACCTATAATCTTATCATATGGAACTGAATAGTCAGAGGTATACACAGGAGTAAATGGCACAAATGCCAGCGAAATATAAAAACCAAACAAAATATATTATATAATGAACAAGTGTGCAGTAAAAAAAGCGATGGGGAGATCATTTATTAATTCAAAGATTATTCATGGCTCTGGCAACCAATATGATAATCATATAGGGAAGCAGCTTAGATGTAATTATACCAGCAAATATGTACTCTACAAAAAGCACTCCTCAACCATTAACAAGAGAGCTAATATGAGGTCTCGGCTTCAAGACCGCTCTCAAAATCAATCAATATTTTCACAACTGGGTGTATCACCTTGCTTTAATAGCTATAATCAATTCCCCAGACATGAGCGTTAGTAGATATTTCTAAATATAATAGAGGGTGATACTCAGATTATTCCTCTTTAATAGGGAATTAAAGAAATTACGTTATACTTCCTGTTAGGGAAAGTTAATGGAATAAGGAAAATTGTATTTACAATTCATAGTATTAAATCTATAATTAAAGCATCAGTTTTCCCTATGCTGTAGGTATATCTATTATCTGCCTTCATACCAGAACAGATTTACCCAAATTCTGAGCCGCTATAAGAGCTGAATGAAAACGGTATCCTAATATCACTGATAGTGCCCAGAGCACACAGTAATAGCTCATTCTAAAGGTCTCCCACATAGAACAGAAATTCCGCCACGCGTTTCGCATGAAAGACAAGCTTTCTCAAGGCATCCTTATTAGCTACACAATCTTGTCTCGTTATTTGCACAATATAATTTTTGTTTGGTTTTTATACTTCATTTATCTATATCCCTCCGATTATTATGTGCCATATGGTGAGATTATAGGTTGGACGTGATAATATTTACTTTTAGTTGTGACTAATAAGCAATTATATTATTTTTTTTATATAACCATAAAACATTCTCTTATTACTTGTCCAATATAGGACTATAATTTGTGGACACGCGAGTGCATCACATGCATCTTTTTTGGATATAGAACAAACTATTCTCATACAGACAATATGCAAAAAAAAAACCAAACAAAGAAAACAAAACACTAAACAGTCAGTAAATGAAACCTATTGGGGGGAGGGTGTTCATGTGGAGGCCGAGGAAAAATAATAATCTTTAGATAGGTTAAAAAAACTAACTAGGTGCCAGTACAATCACACATTCTTATTCTCAATGTTTTTTTCATCCTTGTTTATGATTACTGTGAACAAGATTAAGTCCATAACATGAGGGTGAGCAATACATCAGGTTTAATTGAATACTGACTTAAAGTGTATTTGTAGAACACTTCTACCATAACAGCGTCACATCTAAATGTAAGGATACAAAGAAAACCCCCCCCAGCAATTTACCTCCATCTGTCTAGACAACAAAATAAAGTTTCTAATTCTACCCTGCCAACATCAAAGCAAACTCTACTCCTCAGCATCAGAATATAAATCGTTATTACTTGTCTAAACCATGGAATTAACATTATTGGGACACTGTGACCTGTGTCAGAAGAGGGGTTTGTGAATAGATTTCAGTTCTTATAGCAGCACACAAGCCCTGATGATATAAAAGCATTCACATATACATAGCATTACCTATCAAGAAGGCAATAGCAGATAAGAGCCACCTTGGCCCTTCCAGTGTACTCATTAATTATTGCTTTAAACCCATAATTAAATTAGACACCATAAAAAAAAAAAAAAATTAGGATATCTTTATGTTTATCCTAAGCATTCAAGTTCCTGTACTATATTAGCCTCTACCACCTGCAATGGGAGGCTCTTCCATGTAACAATTACATTTTCAGTGATTCCTCATATTTCCTCTAAACCACTTATAATCGTAACACTAAATACTAAAAGATGTCACATAGTAACAAATAAATCCATCACTTACTACTTCCTCCAGGGCAGCACTTCTTCCAAAGGAACACGTCAGGTGTGTGAGGCAGTTCACAAAAGAGGAAAAAAGGTCGTTCGGAATGGCGGTTAAAATATTGCGTGGAAAAACGGTTATTAAGTTACTGATTATATTGGAAACTCCCACCGCTTCGGAATCTTCTATTTCTATCCTGAACAAAAAGAAAATAAAAGAAAGAAGACGAGACTGAAATAATTCCTACACGCAGCAGAACGGCACCACGGCTATGCGTTTACACAGCGTGGACATACGTAAAGAGCTATACATACCCATTAATCGTATTCAGCAATCCCTCAATGAAATGTGCCAAGTAGTCGACTTGCGACCTCTCGTCGGGAAAGATAGGTCCGTTGAGAGACGCGAGCTGTGCCAAGCATTGAAGAGAGTCCTGAGCCATGTCTGAATCTTCTCGGATTTTTCGGTGAACCTGTAGGGAACAGAGTAAGATCACAGCTGCAATACAGTGAGACACACAGACACACATCCCCAGTGCAGAAGCGGATTCTTACTGGATTGTAGAGAAGAAAAATCAGCAGATTCCTAACCCACACGAGACTCGGCAACAGTCCCTTTTTCCACCAGTCTTGTACTCATCATTTAAAATAGCTAAAAAGTTCCTGGGTGCTACCTTCATCTTGAAGGCCGAGCTAAAACAGATGCCAGTCTGCGACTCGCTGCTCCTTCTAAAAACAGCAGTCATGACAGCTATCTGGATTATGCTAGTTATGCTTATGCTACTGCGTCTGGCTAAACTTAGATGACAGTTTCAAATCAAGTGTATAGGGATGCAGCTTTGATGGAGGTAAACACCGCAGGAAGCTAATCAGAGGGCAGACTCTTGCCATGCCTTTGAACCACACCACAGTCATTCATTCACAATACCAAAGGCTATCCTGCAGCAGTCCAAAGCATTGCTGTATGTGGGCTTTATAACCTGCAGAGCAGACTCCCATTCAAGATTTCAAGCACTGTAGTACCCCCACGTGGTAGCTGTTCTTAGACATTCCCAGATATTGTTCTTTGACAGACACAAGTGCAGTTGTAGTGAAGGGAGAATGCTTCTTGTTACCACGAACACAATCATTCTAACTGTTTAAACATAATATGAACAAGGCTATAGTTGGTACTTTGTTGAGGTTTGGGAACTGCAGTGGTTTCTCCCCCATAAGCATTATCCTGACATATTGATGGTAGCAGTTTGCACCTTTTCCATGTAAAACACTTCTTCCAATAAGCAGCACAATGCTGATACATAAGCACAAAGGCTGCGTGTATCCACTGAAAGACACTGGGTAGAGATTAGAGCTCCCTCTCTTGCCCACCCATAGACCATATCGGAATACTGGGCACTTGCTATTGGGTGGTATAATTACACTTTATATTGAAGGACATAAATACACACTAATATGTGTATATGTATATAAATACACACACACACTCTGTATTTATCTCTACCTGTCTTGATGTGACCAATTATTTTTAAAGGAGGTTGTTTGTACTGTTAATATTAATGTACTGATGCTCCTCCATGTCACTGGATGAATGATTTAGACCCCCGTGTCATTATATTTTTTGCGTTGATTTATGTACATTTAGTAGTTGGTATCATATTGGGATTAATTATGTCATTTCTTTTTTCTATATAGAGTTTAGATCAGTAAACAAAAATAACAGCTGTCTGTACCTGTCTGGGGAAATTAACTCCTGGGGTAACAATGTTACCATGAATCAAAATCCCAACATAGACAAACACTGGGCTTTTTAAATCTTTGTTGATCTGGATAAAATGACTGCCCCCAGTTACCTGGCTTCTGACCACACTGGGGCCATATCCTTCGCACATGTTATGTACTTATGGAGGTCTGGAAGTCCGCTTGGCAGAGGGAAGTGAACCCCCACATCGCTGCCCCCTCACGTGCGGACACCGATACAAATCCGTAGCCATAAACCTACTTTATCTTGGGTATGATGAAGGCACACAACGCCCTGCTGTATGGATCTACTTGTGGAAGGAATTGCACTCCTTATGCAAGGAGATCCGCTTGCGCAAGTGTGGGTGTCAGACTTCATTCTGGATCCGGCCCACTGGGTTTATATGCAGGGAATAGAGAGAAAGATCTGAATTCTAATGTGTCTGCTAGGGAACGTGGTAAGATCTGCTGGGATACAGACTAATCTTAAGGACTAGAAACCTATATAAAGTAACAGATGCCATGGTGGAACATAGAGAACTTAGGACACGATGCCTCCTTCCCAGGCCATTATGCCATTGAATAACATGGCTGTGTGCCTATAGAGTGTAAATATGGATGATCGTTTCACTGCTCAGTCTCTGTCCGCCAAAGCAGAAGAAGCTTCACTAACTCCAAAATACAAATAAAAAACCCACTTTTTTAAATGACAAAAAAACGAGAACAATCTAATACAGAGATGGGCAACAGGCAATATTGGGGTAGTCCCTCATGGTCCACGGATTTGTTTGTTATAACTTCTAATCCCAAAGGGACCTTATTATCTACATTCAGTGCCATGAGCTGCTCAGACTACACATTCCCAATGACAATGAGGTCTCAAACATTTTTCACCTAATCAAAATACTGCAGAAACCTGATCTGTTCACACAATGCGTATTATGTCTTGTGGAATGCAGTCAGGCACACTTGGCGGGCAGAGAAAGTTACTATTCTCTTCATTTAATCAGATTTCAAGAGAGTGACAAGTTGTGCTGGAAAGCGAAAATAAAAAAAGTCTCCAGGGGAGGAAAAAAAAACAGCAGTCACACTTTCATACAAGCAGAATTCTTTTAAGTCACAACATAATTATACAGCCTGATCGTTACACATATATTGCCTGGGAAGTAAATATGCAGCAGTAACACTCCATTAGGAAATAGCAAATGGAAAATTTACTGGAGAGATACAAAATCATGTCATGAATTCCTCTAAAAACATTTAACAATGTATAAACAATATAACAAATATTCATATAAAGCTATAAATGAATACAACATTCATTCCAATCCCACCCCCCCAGTCATGGCGCTACTTCATTCTGTGGTGAGCCAATAGTTTATAAATCTCACTGCAGTGCCAGAACAAAATGGTGATTTTCCCCAACTGATCACCTGATTGGCGGCTGAAGAAAAGGCGTTCTGAGCACCATAAACAGCCATGTAAACAAATAAGCCCAAAACATTGGATAAAACCATATAAATTACAAACATTTTGTAGGG